>CAKNYM010046584.1:96846-131153 GCA_932195095.1 Andricus curvator
GCAAAGATTTCGGAGAAATCAGTTTTGAGGAGAAAATATTTCTTTTCCCAAAACTAGCTAACCAGCAAAATTGTCGCAAAACTAGCTAACTAACTTCTTGTAACTGGAACGAATTGAAAATTTAATGGCCTTCTAAGGGTGAACCATTTAGCGATGCTTTGGATGGTGGAGTTCGGGATAAATATTTGGTGACCACATTTTTCCAAACCGTGGTATCGCAAATGAGACAATTTTGTCAAACTGTTTTAGGAGAAGCGTATGGAATATTCGCGAAGAAAATGGTTGATGCTTTCCTACAAACCTTCTGCGACTATTTCGAGGGTGCAAAAGTCTTTAGACAGGGCTTCGCAGTAATTAAGGAAAAATTAAAGAACCGAAACAATGATTTACTATGCTTCCAAAAAGGTCTAAACAAGGAATTGGAAATTCCTTTGAATTCCCAAAAATTATTGTCGTCAGCAAAAGAAGCATGTGTCCGGTGGCAACCTGATGCTCACCCAGAGGATGAAACATCGGAATCCCTACTGGAAGCAGAAGCTTCTTCGCTCGCAATAGGGAATTCCGAAGATTTCGAAGAAATCAGTTTTGAGGAGAAAATATTTATTTTCGCAAAACTAGCTAACCAGCAAAATTGTCGTAAAACTAGCTAACTATACTCTTGTAATTGGAACGAATTTAAAATTAAATGGCCTTCTAAGTGTGAACCATTTAGACATGCTTTGGATGATGGAGTTCGGGATAAATATTTGGTGACCACATTTGTCCAAACCGTGGTATCGCAAAGCAGAAAATTTTGTCAAACTGTTTTAGGAGAAGCGTATGGAATAGTCCCGAAGAAAATGGTTGATGCTTTCTCACAAACTTTCTGCGACTATTTGGAGGGTGTAGAATTCTTTAGGCAGGGCTTCGCAGTAATTAAAGAAAACTTAATGAACCGAAATAATTATTTACTATGCTTCCAAAGAGGTCTAAACAAGGATTTCGAAATTCCCTTGAATTCCCAAAATTATTGTCATCGGCAAAAGGAACAACTAGAGTGTACATACGCTGCGCAAAGGCTTTTCCTGAATACTATTCCAGATATACCAACAGCAGTAGCTATTAAAGAGAAATGGCCTATCCTTCTTATTAAGGATTATATGTTCTGGCATTGCGAAACCTTAAGGGGTCAGCCAATTTCTCAACTGGAAGAACCATTCTCAACAATTACGACAAAATTTTCACTTTCAATGAGCTGAAAATCAAGAAAGACGATCCGAAGAAGAAAACAACCACCATTAAATGAGATGAAGAGACGAAAGGCGAAAGAATTAACGCCATTTGATCGTGTCACGGATACAGATGCCATTTTTGATCAAGTTTTTGAAATGATTTCGGAACACTTTAAAGAAAATGTTGACTCCATTTTCCTACTTTGCGAGGCAATTAAAATTTCATATCTTTTGTACTTTACAGGCCTTGGACTGAGAACACTATCGACACTCTTTTTCAACGATGCAATTGGTCCACTACTATTTTGGATAAATTTTACTAATTCTTCTATTTTCTCCCATCGTTTGCTAATGGAACTATTTTTTTACTTTGACTTTAAACAAATTTTTCAAACTTCTTCGCTGTTTGGCTAAAATAACATTTCCGTGATTTCCAAAATCAAAATTTGATAAAATTTCAAGGGATTTCAAAGTTTTCCAAATATTCTAAGAAATATCAAGAGATATTATACATTTTAAAACAAATCACGGAATTTCACGGGATTTGAATAAATGGAATGGAGAATTTAGGGATTTCTACCGATTTTATGGCATTTTATGAGGTCTCAGAGGATATCAAAGATTTAAACCTTTTTCAAGGAATGTTAAAAGATATTAAAGGTCTCAAGACATTGCACAGTGTGCCAAAAATCATTTCTTTTGGACAAAAAATGCTCGACGTTCAATTATCAACGGATTTTGTTGTACTTATGTTTAAAAACCGCAAGGCTTTCAAGCATAACGTGTAATTGCTAATCTTTTATTTTACCTAAAGCAACCATTTTCATTTATTATTAGATTAAATTTTTTTTTTAAATCACTTATCAAGTGCGCTGCTGCTCTGAAGATTATAAAATTCAATAAAACCGGGCACATTCATAAAGTTATGAAAAAAAAAAGATTTACGGCCATTTGAAAAACGTAATACATCAAAGTCAAGCCAATTTATGAAAAAGGTCTAATTTATTTATTTGTTGCCGAGTAGCAACGATTGAGCTGATTTCGTGCTTCTGGAATATCCGTGTGTTCCCCGAAAAGGCGGAAATAATTTTATATACTACTTAATAATCAATAATGTAGAATGCAAGGGAATCTGTGATCTCAGCGAAGTTTTGAAAAGGTTTGTTGCTTCTTATTATGTATTTAATCGGATGTTTCCGGATTGTTTTACCCTCGAAAAATGAACAATCACGGCTGCCTGAACCGTTTCCAATTCAAATGTATAATATTGAGCAATATATTCGACTGAGCACTCGCGCACTGCGGCCTTTCCGAGGCGAGAGTCGCAACCGTATTTCGCCCTGCCCGCTGAGAAGCTGCATGGGCCAGCATTTCTAGGAATTAAAAAACCGGACCGGCTTCTATGAGACGTTGAGTGTAAATGTCGCCAAAATAAAGATATCCGTGAGGAGGTAATGGGCCTCTTTAACAAAATACAAAATGTGAATTTGCCAAATAGTAAATGTCAAAGGTAGAATCTTCAAGAAATAAAAGGCTAGGATTTACAAAAGATCTATAAAAAGTAAGATTTTTTTGTTCGCTGGTTTTTAAGATGAGATTTACGTCTCTTATAAGAAATAAGGTAAGATAATAGGATTTACAACATCTATAAACTTGGTTCTTTTCTTTTCAGTAAACGATTTACAAGATTTACGATATATAACATGTACGATTTTTGTTCTCTTGTTTTTAAGATGAGATTTGCGTCTCTTATAAGAAATAAGATAAGATAATAGGATTTACAACATCTATAAACTTGGTTCTTTTCTTTTCAGTAAACGATTTACATGATTTACGATATATAACATGTACGATTTTTGTTCTCTTGTTTTTAAGATCAGACTTACGACTCTTATATAAAATAAGGTAATAGGATTTACAAAATCTACGTTTTTTGTTCGTTTGTTTTTAAGATAAGATTTACGTCTCTTGGCTGTAACATGCGGTGGTTGGGAAGCCGTTGAAAATGTATTTAATTACCTCTTTCGAGACAGTTATCTCTGTTAATCAATCCATACTTCAGAAGGGAATTACTTTTTAATAACAATTACAGTAGATCCAAATATTATACAGTTTTTTATTAACTGAATCTTTACAATATCAGATTTTAATGGCTCAAGACTCATTTGATTCGTCATGCCAATATCTAGGACTTTAACAAATGCCTAATTTATGAAATTACTTACCTTAAAGATAAAGCTCAAAATTAAAATTCATTTTATAAACAAATTGTTGCAATATCGAGGTAAATTATTCTACAAATTATTCCTGGGTCGAATCCGATAATTTTTAAAGAATAAAGTCGAAGAATCTGCCTAAAATTTGGACTTATTGTAATTTTTATTAAAAATAATATTTCTTACGCATACCCTTCTTAAAAATCAAATCATACATTTTCCTTTCAAAGTATGCATTGACCAACAAAGACAACATTCTCTAAAGTGGTAATTAATTACGTCTTCCCAAGTCTCTTCCAATTATTTCAATTACACTCGAGAAATTACTCTGAGGTAATTGAATCACAAATCGGGTATAACACATTAGGTATAACTTATATGAAATAATTCTTATTATTGAAATAATTCCAGACAGCAGAGAAATAGTCAAAATGAGGCAATATAAGAGAGGATACCAACACATTGCGGATACCCCCTTGTTCAGATTAAATTCGTACTCATTTCGGACCAGCTGAAATAAAGTTTGGACAAAAAAAGGAATTGTGATAGAATGCACATTAAATTGTACACATTCTAATCTTCCCATAGTTAAAAAAACGTATTTAAAATTATAGATAAAGTATATTATTATTCTCACCAATAGAATTGTGGATAACGGCTAATGATAAGACGAGAGTAGAAACAATCTTCATATTTTTATATTAGAAGAAAAACTTATTATTGCGTTAATGAAGTATATTATGTACAATGTAAGTAATGAATATTCTGGTTCTTAATCGGATTATAAATGTCTATCATAGAATCATCATGGTAGATTGTACGTGTCAAGCTTGTCCTCGGATATTTACATTTCATTAGTCAGTTTCAAGAAAAAAATTTAGTTTCTAAATCTGTTTACACTGATATCACAATTGAAATAATCTTTCACGCTTATGTCAAAATTATAATTATTCACGGGAATTCTCTTTTTCTGTAGTCAAAATAATATTTTTTTACTAAAATTCTGTGTTCCAAGTGAAAATTATGATTCTTAACGGAAATTCCCTGTGCTAAACTCAAAATCGAAGTCAGAATAATTCTAATTCTTTACGTAAACCCCCTTTCTCAAATAGAAATTATAATTATTTGAATGAATTCACTGTATCAGGTCAGAATTATAATTATTTTGAAAAATTTCTTATTGTAAGTGAGAATTATGATTTTGTCACAAATTCCCTGTATCAACACTGAACTTGAGTATTAAAATATAGAAAACCAATTTATTTTCTTTATATTTCCCCTATTAAAATCTTTTTCTCGTTATTTCACTTAAATTCAAACTTTAAATCAATGCACTGTGCACTGCTCGGCATAGTTGTATTATGAAGAATTTTTCAAGCTTTGGAGAAGCATTGAACAGTGAGACTTTTACATCGGTTGACCTTTGAGAAAATTAAACGGAACATTTATTATTATTTAAATAATTACAAGTTACTTCTAACTCGTTGATTTTTTTGTAATTGCAAGAAAATCGACTATCGATAATACAATTTGTTCTTAGGTTGGCATGAGTACATAGATATTCTTGCTTGCGAGTATTCTAATTATATTATTCGGAGGAAAAGTGTATCTTCGAAATTCGAATAGCCGGCTCGGATTTGTAACGGGAGCATGCCGAATAAATCGAAGTTGGTCAAGTCCATATCCAAGTACGCTAGAAAAAGGAAGCCTGACAGGAGGAGACCTGGACCTGGCACGAAGAGGTTGCTCGGCAGGAGAAGACCTGATCGGAGAATGAGGTCTGGCAGGAAGAAGAGAACTGCCAGGCGAATCTTGTCTATCTTTTTTTCAGAAACGGCTTTGGTGAAGACATTGATTTTTCTCGAAATCCCATCACAGTATCCCATCCCAATCGACATCCCAGATAAAAAATGAAGAACAAAAATTATCGATGTTGGCAGCTTTGGGATGAAGCACTCGTAATAGTAACTGAATCGTGCTAAGTTTGTTTTTTATTTTTAAATAGTTTTTTAATGTATTGGAAAACCAGAAAGGGTAATGATTACATCATCATAGATGTCATATCGTCATATAGATCAAAGCAAGTTTGTCTATCTTAAATTTATGAACCACAACAGCTATAACAATTGATTGATTATTACTTAAAATTTGTCTGTGTTGTGATAAATCCATAGATTCAAGAAGTTTGCATAGTTTTTCCGCCCTAATATCTGAGAGTATATCTTCAGCGGAATCATTATAGTTCCTTACGTTGATGTCTCCAGCAGTAATAAATTCCACCTGATATAATGACCCGTGAAGTTAACCACTCTACTTTTAAAATTTAAGAGGATTTCAAGATATCCCAAATTATTCTAAATTGTTTTTACTGCTCAGAGATATTTAGCGGATTCGGACTAAGGCGGAAAAATTTTCGCTTCCACTTTAAGTCAGTGTAATGAATTCCAATTAAATTCGTATTAATTTCGGATAAACTCAATTAGAGTTTGGAAAATTATAGCAATTGCGATAGAATGCGAATCAGGTCAGACAAATTGTTATTGTCGTTAAGCTAAAAAACTTTTTTTTTTTAAATTAGAGATTTAATACAGTATTATATTCACCAATAGAATTGAGGATGACCAACCAGGTGAAGACCAGAGAATAAACGATCGCCATTTTTCGTAATTAGGGGAAAAACTGATTATTTTATTAATGAACAATTTGGTTAAAAGTATAACTACTGATTATTTGAGTGCTTCATTAGATTATAATAATATATCATGTAGTCGTTATTTTATCAATTGTAGTCAAGCCTGTCCTTCTAAGATATTCATATTTATATTTCATAAACCAGTACAAGGAAAGAAAGTTGATTACCTCAATCGACGCTCTATTTATTGATTTGTTCTCAAACACAAATAGAATTATTAAATTCACTCTATATGAATGGAAATTTTCATTATAGATTAACTTACTTCATTTCTTCAACTGCCATATAAATAAATCAATAGATAAGACTGGCATCTTATTTCTCGTTTGCGATAGTAGACCTTTTATTCTATGAATCACTTCTTTTTCTCTCAAGGATAATATCTTAGCACAAGAAATTGTCACGTAACAATGCGTGTGATTATTATCAACAATTATTATAAAAAATTAACATTTTTGAACAAGTAACATTTTTATTTGCTACAGTCACTTCTATTGATCTCAAGAATAATACAATTAAACTTTCTTGTGAACATGATGACTGAAAGACGGTTGCAGATAAATTAATGAAGTTTAGACGTCTTATTTTTACCACTTATAGACTCAACTCCCGATTGAAGGACCCCTAGTGTACGGCGTTCCTAGAACTGATGGCCTCCGCAGTTTCGCGATGAGAGGAGCCGTGGGGCCGAAAAGGCGATGCTCAGTCAAGCGTGACAAACAGCTCTAGGGCCGTACTCTCAGAGCATTTGTTGCATCAGGTTGCGTCATGCATCCAAATCCGACAAAAATGATTCATGCGGCCGTGCCTGTTTACGTTTGCATTCCCGCAATTTAGGATCGAGGCCACTGCAAGCCATGCCCGAAACCAGTCTTCTATCGGGATTTAAGTGTATTTTAAATGTGACCGAAGGATTTCTAAAAATATTTATCCCCTTTTTCCTTAGCACTTCAAAATATTTTTAAAATGAATCTTTTATATTAACACTTTTTTCATTAACATAATTTAAAGTTGATGCACGAACATAAAAGATTTCTTGACTCAGAACGAATGGACTGACCTATAATGTTGATATATTTCATTTAAGAGTAATGAAGTTATGGTCATTTATAATATTTGAAAACCCTATTTTTATGATAAAAATGTCCTCTTTCACGTAATTTAAAGTTGATATAAGAATAGAAACGATTCTTTGAATGAAGACGAATCGACTGACAAATTGATTGACCTATAATATTAATGCAATGTGTTGAAGAGTACGGAAGTTATGAAAATTCATACAATTTGAAAAATGTGTTTTGAACAGAAAACATCTTTCATTAACATAATGCAAAGTTCATACAAGAATAGCAAACACTCCTTGATTCGAAACATTTAGATTGACCTATTTGTATCTTGTTATTTTGATTTTCTCTTTGGTGAAGCAAACATATTTGCTAATTATTTATAATGATTGAATTCTCTATGTCCAAGAAGGTGCTCACCATTCCCTGCTTAAGCTGCTGCTCCAATTTTGCCACGGCAGCATGGAGCGCTGTTTCTACAGAGCAGCCTGTCAGAAAGCCGTGCTGCTTTCCGTGCAGCGGGGAGACTAAAAGTAAATTTTTTTTATTTTGGTGTGGAAACTTGTGAATACGTTATGTCGATGGGGGCGACGTATAGCTAGCCTGTTGATAAGTTTCACGATTCTACCTTCTCATTGTTTAAATATAAACAATTCTAAAAAATGCGTATATTTTTACAATGGAATTAGTAGTATTGCAATGTTGAATTAGAAAATATTTCAACTAATCTAATTAATAATTTTCTTCTCATCTTTAGTGGTTTAATTTTTTTTCTAATTGAATTAATAAACTTTAAGTATAATAGTAATTCATGACATTTCGCTAATTTAGATTTATAGAGCAAACTAAAAGAAACTTTGATTTAATTTCAATAAATAATTATATCGGTTTTAAATAATGAGATTAAATAAATTTTTTCCTTAATGTTAGCCAGTATTTTATGGGAGAAAAAATGTAATTAAACAAATATTATCAAACAAAGTATTTATTGAACTCAAAAAAGGGAAGAAACGTCGTTATCTGTAATAAAACAAATTTTAAGTTCACCAAAAAATGAATTTTCAAACCAAGAATAAATTTTCAATCCAAGAATGAATTTTCAACCAAATAGTTGAATTTTCAACTACAAGATATAAAAAAATTAAAAATGGAATAATTAAATTTTCAGTTAAAAACATTAATTTTCGACCAAAAAAACGAATGTCCAATCAAAAAAATGATTTTTCCAGCAAAAATATGAATTTTCTACGAGAAAAAACAACAACTAAAAAAAACTATCAACCAGCTGAATTCAACGATAGAAGACGAATTTTTAACAAAATAGATTAATTATCTAATTTGTAAGTTTAGGTAAGAGAACCTTATAAATACGACACCTTCCGGACTGATAGTTATTAGGTTCCCTTACCTAAATTTATAAATTAGAAATTTTGCCAGGCGTAAGAAAAGAAATTTTTTTTTTCTTATTAATTAATCATCTACCAAGTAATTTAATTTTTAATTAATAAGGGATATATTTGAAACCAAAAATAGAATAGTTACATATTCAGATGGAGACATTAATTTTTAACCCAAAAAGAAAAACAAAGGGCATAACAGGATAAGCATGTATGTGCTGCCCCCGCTCGGATCTGGTAGAGATTTTTACAGTAAGTTGGCACTGATGTAAGACTGAATTCCCCAAAAGATTATATTTGAGAAATAATTTTTATGGGAGTTATGGGGGTTAGAAGAAAAATAAAAAAATTAGTATTTCTCAAGAACGGCTAAACCGATTTCGATGGGCAAAAAATATGTTATGGGACTCCAGGGGAGAATGTTGTAAAAAAATTTCGAAATTTTTTTTTCAAAAAATACGGGTCAAAACAAATTTTCAAAATTTTTTTGTATGGGTTGTATTTGAGGCACACCCACCATTTTCTCTATAATTATTGTGTCAATCCTCTTTTGAAATATCTCCAAGTTTCATAGCAATCGGAAGGGTAGAACGTACTTTAAAAAATTGAAAATCTCAAGCGTATAGGTTGCAGTATCCCGGGCGTAACATAGGCTACTCGTACATGATAGCAATCCCTGTAGAACATGTAAGCATTCATTTGTTTTGTCATTACAAGTGTTTTCGTGATGACGTTCACTTCATTCTCTGCTTTATTCTTCCGTTGAAAAAACTGGTCGCGGGTAGTGTTATTTTTCTTCGATAATCGAACCTTTTCTGATTATCCAATTTGTTTTCACAATATCAATCAAGGATTTGGCATATTTCTCGGAACATCTACTGCGGTCCTCGATTTTCGTATGTTTCTTCATAGTACGTGTACGCATTCATTTGTTTTGTCACTTCAACTGTTTTGGCGACGACGTTCACTTCATTCTCCGCTTTGTTTTTACGTGGAAACTTACATTGCCTCCAGCTCAAAATAGTTCAAACTGAGGCTGAAGCAACAACTTTATCTGATAGGCTTCAAAAAACAATTGCTGTTCACGATATTTTATGTGCAAAATGTCGAGTGTTTCAATATAAGAAACAAAAAATTGATGACGATGTAGAAAGCACGTCTTCTGGGAATGATAGATGTCTTTCACAGTTAAAAACTGATGATCCAACATTTAAGCCACGGCTAAAATCTGCAGCAGACAAATCAAGCATCGAAAGGCTTGAAGTTCCAATCTCGAGAACTATTTCGACTCATAAATGTTGTTGCCTTTGTTTCGCCACAACAAATCTAACTGTCGTTCCAGAAGAAGCACGTTTACAATCCTATATTAAACGGAAAATCCATATACCCGCAGGAAATCGATGTTGTCGAACGCACTTAATAAAAAACCGATTTTTTGACAAAGATCTGGGCAGTTTACAGTGTACCTCCATTCGTCATGTGTAAGCGCTTCAGAATTGAGTACAATGATGGAGAATCTTACCATAAAATGCGATTCTACGCTGTATGAAAAAATAGCAGATTTTAGCCTTTCTGAAAAGCAGCTTCTTGTTTTCACAGGTTTGACATGGGAGAATATAATACAGTTAAGGGATATGATGACTTCAATGCGGGATAGAGAGACTCGTACCATTACTCAAGCACTTGTTGTATTTCTCTTTAAACTCCGGACAGGTAATTCAAATAGACTTTTGGCTTCCATTCTGCAAATCCAATATGAACAGCTTGTTTCAGAATACACATCAGCAATAGTAAAATCATTTGAAAAAGATATCTTGCCATCTCGCTTCGGATTAACTAATTCGAATAGAGAGGACTTAATTGAAACTCACACCACAGAAATAGCCAAAAGTTTGTTTGATATTCGTACAAATCTTTTTTTGATCTGTGATGGAACTTATGCACGTCATCAGAAAAGTACGAATAATGAGTTTCAGAGAAAAGGTTTCTCAGGTCCACTCCGCAAGCCTTTCACAATTTGCACAACTGATGGATTCGTGGTTGATATGCTAGGGCCATATCCTGCGAATTTCAATGATGCAGAGATCATGAAAACTCTTCTCCAAAATCCAGATGGTTTGTGCAAATTTTTGAAAGAGAACGATTATGTTGTTCTTGATCGCGGCTTCCGGGACGTGAAACCTGACTTAGAGCTCAAAAAAATCAACGTCCTAATGCCTGCCATGAAAGGGAAACGTAATAAATTAAGTACGAAAGAATCAGATGAGTCTCGTTATGTCACGAAAATTCGTTGGGCAGTTGAAGCTGTTCACGGAATGTTAAAGCAAAAATATAGACTCTTAGACCACAAACTGGACAACAAGATGCTTCCAAATGTTGGAACCCTCTTTCGGATTGCATCTTTACTTCATAACCAATTCGGGAAAAGATTAGAATCTGATACAGAATTTGCAACTGAGATTTTGGATACAATGAGAGCCAGGAGAAATCTTCAAAATACTTTGGCTACTGAAGTAGAAGAGAAAGGCTGGCTCCGTAAGAAAGTTATTTGTCAAAATATAACATCTAATGACATTTTGGATTTTCCAGAACTGACCGAGAGATAATTAAAAATATTTTTTACTGGATCATATTAGCTATCGCAGGCGATATCATACTTGGCCAAAATGATTGACAAAGATGGACAGATAAACATGCAATACGTGAAACATCAAACGAATGTGTTAAAAGTGCAAGTTCAATCACGGCAAATTTCTAAAAAACTATATAAATGTTTCATTAAATATAAACCCAATAGTGTTGGCATGTCTGGCTTATTGGAATAACATATGTGTGTGATTGCGCTAACGGAAGTAGGACTGTTGGCTGCTGTTCACACATTGCTGCAATTATATACTATCTGTCTCATGCAAGGTACTTTTCCAAAATTCTAAAGCCAGCTGAAATTCTCTGCGAAATGTTCACTCAGAATAATATTATTCCTGTAATTGAAGACGACACCTGATTCGTGAGAGGCAAGGGGACTCACGATAAAGAAGCACCCCATAATAAGAGGTCATAAATCGTACTGTAAAGTCTAAGTGGTGGAGTTTGGAAACTACAATTCTCTTTTAGGCTGACTACACGCGTTGTCATTAAAAACGTCGGGGTATAGTGTCGTCAGTGACCGTGGCCGGATTCAGTCATAACCTGCGACATATGCGATACTCGCGAGATTTCCGAGATTTTCAATTTTTTTAAGTACGTTCTACCCATCCGATTGCTATGAAACTTGATGTTTTAAAAGAGGATTTAAACAGTATTTATAGAGAAAATGGTGGGTGTGCCTCAAATAAATCCCATACAAAAAAATTCAAACAAAAAAAAATGAAAATCTTTTTTGACCCTTATTTTTTGAAAATAAAATTTCGAATTTTTTTTACAACTTTCTCACATTGAGTCCCATAACATATTATTTGCCCATCGGAATCGGTCCATCCGTTCTTGAGAAAAACTAATTTTTTTATTTTTCTTCTAACCCCCATAACTCCCATAAAAATTATTTCTCAAATATAATCTTTTGGGAAATTTAGTCTTACATCAGTGCCAACTTACTGTAAAAATCTCAACCAGATCCGAGCGGGGACAGCACATACATGAAGAAAAAAATGTATTCTTCCTAAGTAGTTTAATTTGTAACCAAATAGTTTATTTTCCTTAGAAAACACTTGAATTTTCAACAGAAAAGTCGTTTTTTTTAACTAAATACTTTAATTTTCTACTAACCTATTGAATTTTCAAGTCAAGGAGACAAATTTTCTACTAGAGAATTTATTTTAAAAAGAAATTCTTTACGCCCAACTTGTTGAATGTTCAACTGAAATGATGAATTTTCAAACAATAAATTAATTTTTCACAAAACAATTCAACTGCAAATGAAGTAGTTCATTTTTCAACCACAAAATATGTTCTCAACGAAAAATATAATAGTCAATATTTCAACCAAAGAAGGTTTTAATTTGTAATCAACTAAGTACTTGCATTTTCAACTGATTAATTCTTAACCTAAATATGAGACGAGTTTTAAACAAAATAGCTATACAGGGTGTCCCAGACTCAAGTGTCCGGACTTATGTGGCCGTATAAAAATTAAAAAAATAAATCTAAAATTCCTTTTCCAAATATCAGTTGAAGTTTTAGTTTTTGAGTTATAAAATATTTAAGCTGGTCCAATCAGGAGCGCCGTATAAACAGTCGTGTGTGCGTGAGCGGAATTCCAACATAGTGTTCTCCCGTCGCTAACCCCACATCTGCGCTCGCTTCGATAACTCTGCGTTTGAATCCCGCCCACTCACACCCGACTGTTTATACGGCGCTCCTGATGACACAAAAACTAAAACTTCAACTGATATTTGGAAAAGGAAGTTTAGATTTATTATTTTTATTTTTATACGGCCATATAAGTCCGGACACTTGAGTCTGGCACACCCTATATTGTCAACCAAGGAGTTTCAAACAAATAATAAAATTTTTGGCATAAAAGATGAATTTTCAACAAAATAGTTGCGTTTTCAACAAAACAATAAAATTTTGAACCAAAGAGTGGAATTTTCAACGAGACGAGATGAATTACAAACCAAACATATAATGGTACACTTTTAAAAAAAAAAATTAAAATTAACTTTTAAGCAAGAATAGTTATACTTGACACCGGTTTTCCCATGGGCGCGGGAAGAGGAAGGGGATGGGGGTCACGTACAATGACTCCTACCCTAACAGGGTCAGCTGCCGCAGGTTTAGATCAATATTATAGCGTCTTAGAACGCAAATTAGAAATATTGACCGCTCGATTCGACGATGTAATCTCTCATCAAAGCAGTTTGTTAAACAGGCTCTGATCGCCGAATCAAGATTAAAATACACAAATTCATACTGTCAATCGTGACGACCCCCTCACATGTTCCGCGTAATCCAAGGTCTCAAGGGGGAGGACATTTGTCGAATATACCCGTTAGTAGAGATGGCCCGGACTCTCTCCTCGCGGATAACGAATCAAATTTGGACGCCGTTCGGAACCATCGTCGCCGAAATACAAACCCCATACTAGTAAACCCCTCGTCCAACTTGGGAGCTTTCGCTTTTTTCGACGGAAGTGGAAATGCAACCGAGACTTCGAGACTCAGGCCGACCTTCGACCCTTCGGCCGAGAGAAACGAAATGGGTTCGGTGGAAAGGGTACTCAGACATGTGTGTTTTGAGAATGTAGACTCAACGTTTCGACCGAGAATTCTAACCATGGATTCTCAATTTCCTCGCGACAATAATTATTCACAAAATAGAAACGTGAATAGTTTCGATTTAGGAGGTGAAAACACAGTCCCGCGACTAATTAATATTGTAGTTGGCGAATGAAATGCCAACGGGCAAATAGTCGACAGAGAGATTTACGTCTCAGAGCAACGTTACCTTCTTGCGTGAGGGTGACTCAAGCGAAAGCGACAGTTCGTCTCGAAATAATTGGAGTCAAGGTCAAAATACATCGTCGATTCGTAGACCCGGTAGGGGTTACTCTGGTTCCGACGGTGACATGCCAATGAAAATCGGTCGCATAGTCAGTTCCTGGAAAATCTCTTTTCCAAAAACAGAGAGAAATCCTGTGCAGTTTCTAACGGTACTCAAGGTTTATTTGAGTACCAACGGAATACATAAGGACTTATTCGTTCCGTGTTTGTCGTAGTGGGAGATCATTCCTGAGCAAGTCCGCTTACAAACGCGTCAAACAATTCCAAACTCAGGAGGTAAAGACTGATCTGACATATTGTGCAGGCGTCCGCCTCGGAGACAAATCGGATGTCAAGGGACTCGGTGGAGTGGGATTTGTCATTGTCATAGGTGACGTTTATGGACCCCAGTGGTTCAGCATCATGCCAGAATTGTCGGGAGATTTAATTTTCGGGATGGACTTCTGGTTAAATTTTAAGGTGCTCGTCAATCCGTTCTCGCAAACTTGGACTTTCAGTGAGAGCAAACAACACTATCCGTTATCACATATTCCCACGACGTTAAATGAACTCCAAATGCTCTCGCTTGACGAAATCGAACGACTGAGAAAATTTTTAAACGCTGAATTTGATGAATTTGACAAAGAGTCTACTGGCGAGACTCATTTAATCAAACACATGATTGAGCTGAGTGATACAACGCCTTATCGTCAAAAACCGTATAGTCAAAGCGAGATGATACGCTAATTTATCAGTGAAGATTTCGATCGTCTGTTAGAAAAGGGTTACTTTCCGTGGCGTGATAGCGAATGGGCATGCCCACAAGTAGTTGTTCCTAAAGCAAATAGCGGACTCACGTTTTGTATAAACTATCGACCCCTTAACCAGAAAACCATCAAGGCAGCCTATCATCTCCAGAATATCAGGTCTATTTTGTCTTAACTCCATCAAGCCAGAAGAATTTCGACTCTTTACATGAGTATAGCTTTCCACGAAATCTCAATGGATAAAGGGAGTGGAAAATATTCCTTCAACATTCTAGCAATGGATGGACCTTCTGAACAGGAGATACCAGAAGTTGATTTCCGAGAGGAAGTTACCGAATAAATGGTGTGATCAGGTTTTTACATATCTGGATGACTGGATCATTGTTGGTCAGAATCTCGATGAGCATATCGCCATTTTGTCGTTCGTATTTGAGGTGTTAGGGAAAGCTTAATTGATCTTGAACCGCGAGAAGAGTAGCTTTGCCTGTAAAGAAAGCAAATTTCTCGGATATCTCGTTCACGATTTCGGCATGAGACCAAATGCCGAGAAAATTCCACCAATAATTTACTTTCAAGTACCAAGGGATCGGACTCGATTGCGACAGTTCAACGGTCGTGTAAACTGGTATCAGAGACATTTGAAAAATGTATCCAGAATTCAGGGACCGTTGAATAAGTTGCCAAATCCAAAAGTTCCTTGGAGATGGACCGAGGTTGAGCAAAAGGCATTTGACAACGTTACAAATGCTCTTAGCGAGGCACCTCGATTATACGTTCCAATTTCTGGATAACCCTTCATCTTGTACACCGATGCTGGCAACTTTAGCTTAGGCGCAATTCTCTTTCAAAATGATCCGGAAATACATCGAGTTGTTCGCAGTTCGTGATAGAACAGGTAAATTCGTAGTTAGGGCAGTCGAAACAATTTTCGACCGATGGGGGACCCCAAGGTCAATTGTGACAGATAACGATACGGAGTATATAAATAAGGATATTGAAGCCCTATTGTTGGAAGGAGGCCTTATCTCTACACCGTTAAGTCATCCCCAAAGAAAGCCAGTCGAGTGCGTCAATCAAACCATTAGGCGTGAAGCGGTAGTCAAGAATGTAACGAAATTCCCTCAAAATATGGACAATCCTACTTTCAAAAACTCAATTGTCGAATGGACAGCGCGAATCAGTAAAATTGACGAATTTTGTCAAAAAATAAAAAATCAGTTCCAGAAAAACTCTAACAAACGTTTAGCCGAGTCTATGGCGCTGATGGCTTCGACACCGGTGATTGGATTTACCCACACGGCATCGAACATGAACATGCCTTGGGGACGTATCCAGGCTGCTCTCGGGACCTGGCACTCTACAGCCCGGAATGTCCTGATCGTAACATCCAACACTGAAGCATCGTCGACTGGCTAAGGCTACATTACGCGACCTGGCCCACCTGGATGGTCCCTACCGACCAACGTGACTTGATTGGTTATGGCAAGGAAAATTCAAGAGGAAATTGAAAGCCAATTCTGACGACACTAAGTATTACCCCAATCGGCTAAGAAGATTCTTCAGAAGAGAGAACGCACACAAGACTAAGGAAGTTCCGGCCAACCCGGAGGCCCAGAGCACGATCCAGCTCTGAAAAACGAAGAGAAAATTGGCAGTCAGGGCCCGGACTGCTCCATTACATACATACATAGATTAGCAGTTCGAACTCGAAAGTTCATTGCCTCGCTACCGATTCGGGTAGAGTTTCTAGGTGGATATTTACTACCAATGTGGGACCACCACACCCACGACGACACACCACGACTGCTCCATTAGTCGACAAAAAATAAAAAAAATTTGTATTGATTCAGCAACTCAATAAATAGATAGTTAATCCTCACTTTTTATTTGTAACTAGAAATTGGACTTTTCATTACCGTTCAAATTTGAAAAACCGTGCTCCTCGAGCGAAAAGAAAAGTTTTTCCCTACGTTTTCTCAGAACTTCTGTAAAATTCTGTAATAAATTCAAAAAATAACAAAAATATAATAAAAAAATAAATAAATGAAAATTCCTGTAAAATTGGGAAATTGTTGGTTAGGCCCTTGACGCATTTTACGTTTTAAATATTATTATTCAAATTTTCTGAAGATATTTTTTTATTTCAATTATCTTATCAGCTTATGATAAAAAGTTTTTAGTGTTAAAAAACATGCGAGGTATAAGCCCATTCCTAGCTTTTCTACATAAAAAAATAATATCAAGAAAAAGAAATAAGAAAAAAAGAAATAAGGAAAAAAGAAATTTATAATCAGAATCGTGATGGTCTTTAGGAACACATTGAAAAAATTATTTCTTATGAGCTAAGCATTAATAATTTATTTTAATATTCGATAGGACTTTACAAGTAGTATGTTATACTTCGGAGGGATGCAGGTTCGATGGCTTTGAAAAGTGCAATTCTTAATACATGAATTCATCCATATTGAAAAAAAACACATAAAAACGAGGAGTACATAACTTCAAAATTCGGCATACACCGATTTCATGATTGCACTGTGAAATTGCAATGTGATTGCAGTGATTGCAAGGTGACAATAGGGTTATTACAAAGAACTTTGTACACCGATTGCAGGATTTGTGTACCCCTTGCACTGTGCGCTGCTCGGCATAGTTCTATTATGAAGAATTTTTTGAGCTTTGGAGCAGCATTCAACATTAAGACTTTTTCATCGGTTGACTCAATAAAAATGAAAAAATACTGCGGGAAAGAATATTTTCTCAGAAAATATTTTCGTCAGGAAATGAAACGGAACTTTTTTTATTTGTTTCTAACAAAGACCACCTAGGTCATTGACGGAACATTGAAACGTTGGGAACCATAATACATTGATATTTATTATCATTTTAGTAATTACAAGCTACTTGTAACTTGTTCATTTTTTTTTGTAATTGCATTAATGGTGTGGACTGTGGAGGATTGTGGCTTAAAAGCCATACTCTAAACTTAAGAGAAACTGGGTGTTGGACGCCCACTGGAATTTCCTTGATTTCATCTTGGGCCAATGGGGTAATCCTGCCACTTTCCATGTTTATTTTTGCGCGTACTTTATAAAGATTGCAAAAACGATATATATATATTCCTGCAAGAACATCATTACTCGACAATATTGCAAAGACGTCACCATTGAACGTCGATAATACAATTTGTTCTTGGGTTGGCATGGGCCCATAGGTATTCCGTCTTACGAGTATTCTAATTATATCATTCGCAAGAAAAGTGTATCTTCGAAATTCGAATAGCCGGCTCGGATTTGTAACGGGAGCAAGCCGAATAAATCGAAGTTGATCAAGTCCATATCCCAGTACGCTAGAAAAAGGAAGCCTGACAGGAGGAGACCTGGACCTGGCACGAAGAGGTTGTTCGGCAGGAAAAGACCTGATCGGAGAATGAGGTCTGGCAGGAGAAAGAGAACTGCCAAGCGAATCTTGTCTATCACGAAGAGAGGAAGATGCTTCGCCACGAGGAACACCGGGAATAGGAGCGCCATTAGGTAAGCACTCAAACTGTGATCCAAACTCTGCAAGAAGGAAAAGATAATTTTTTGATAAGTATCTTGGTATTTAGATTTTTTTAAATTAAAAATCTTTTTTTCATAAAAGGCTTTGGCGAAGATTTTGATTTTGATCGAAAAATAATTGTGAGACATCCCAGATACAAAATCAAGAACAAAAATTATTGATGTTCGCACTTTGGGTTGAATTACTCGTAATTGTAACGGAATCGTGTTTAGTTTGTCTTTGAATTTTAAATAGTTCTTTAATGTATTAGAAAACCAGATAGGGTAATGATTAGATCTCCACAAATATCATATCATCATATAGATCGAAGTAATTTTGTCTATCTTGAATTCACAAAGCACATCAGCTATAACAATTGATTAATTTTGATTCACCAAGTTTGCATAGTTTTTCAAATACCTTCAGAGGAATCATTATAGTTCTTTATGTTGATGTCTCCAGCAGTGATAAAATTGACCTGATATAATGACCCGAGGAGTTAACCACACAACTTTTAAAATTTAAAAGGATATCAAGATATTCTAAATTATTCTCGATTTTTTCAAATATTTCACGAGATTTGCGAACGATTTCACTGTTATTTGGATTAACTTTTCCTTAAGCATAATTCGGACTAAGGCGAAAAAATTTCCGCTTCCATTTTAACGCAGTGTATTTTCTGGTTCAGAATTGCGGACAAGTTTCATATCAATAGAATTTTTTTAACTCCATTTCTTATAGCACACACATTCTGGATTCCACCGTAATGAATTGAAATTAAATTCGTATACATTTCGGATAAACTCAATTAGAGTTTTGAAAATAATAGCAATTGGGGTAGAATAAGAATAACGACCGACAAACTGTTATTGTCGGAAAGCTGGAAATCCTTTTTAAATTATAGATTTAATACAGTATTATATTCACCAATAGAATTGAGGATGACCATCCAGGTGAAGACCAGAGTATAAGCGTTCGTCATTTTTCGTAATTAGGGAAAAAAATGATTATTTAAGTGCTTCATTATATAATATATCATATGGTCGTTATCTCATCAATTTTAATCAAGCTTGTCCTTCAAAGATATTTATATTTAATAAATCAGTACAAGGAAAGAAATTTGATTACCTCAATCGAGGCTGGTTAGGCAACAATAAAGCAATTTTTTCGAATAGCGCTTCAATAAAAATCTGTGTCTTAACACTTAGGTGAAAGGTGACCCAAAAGAGCAATTTTTGAATTCTTGCTATTTACTTTGCTCTATTTATTGATATTTCCTCAAAAACAAATAGAATTAATAAATTCACTCTATATGAACGGCAATTTTCAATATAGACTAACTTAATTTATTACTAGGAATCTTTATTATCATCGGAGATGGTAACGATCAAACAGAAGAGAAATCTTTACACACTCCGTCAAAATGGAAATCTACAATATCGGTCAAAGTTATCTCCTCTAATACAGAAAATCTTTAACGTCTTTTCAGACTAGATGGATCTATAAATTAAAAAAATTTGAAATTAAATTTATTCAGAAAAAAGGCCTCGTGTTTCAGAAAAAGGATTCTTCTTCCGGTCTCTCTAGTAGATTAGTGGTAGAGCACCTGACCGGCAATCTGAATCCCAGCGGAGCGAAAGAAGATCTTTTTTCTGAATAAATTTAATTTCAAAAACTTACATTTTTCTCTAATTGTCATGAACAAATTAACAGATAATACTGGAATCTGCTGCATTTTCGGTCTTTCGATGCATTTATATACTTATTTTCTTGTTAGGTAATGTAACATTAACATTCACAATTAATCGCAGAGCAAAACTAAACGACAACAATTTGGTTTGCGGAAATAGACCTTTTGTTCTATGCATCATTTCTTTTCCTCTCAAGAATTATATCTTGGCACAAGAAATTGCCATGTAACAACAAGTGTGATTATTATTCACAATTATTATAAAAAATTAACATTTTTGAACATGCAACATTTTTATTTGCTGCGGTCACTTCTTTTCATCTCAAAAATAATTTAATTAAACGTCTGGATGTATGTGTGTGTGAATGTGTGTGTTAATGAGTGAATGTTATACTTTCTTGTGAACATGGTAACTTGAAGACGGTTTCATATAAATTAATGAAGTTGAGAGGTCTTCTTTTTACCACTAATACACTCAACTCCCGATATAAGGACCCCCGGTTTACAGCATTCCTAAAACTGATGACCTCCGTAGTTTCGTGATGAGAGAAGCTGCGGGCCGAAAGCAAGGCGGTGCTCATTCAAGCGTGACGAACTGTTCGAGGGCCATACACGCAGCGCGTTAGTTGCGTCAGGTTGTGTCATGCGTCCAAATCCAACAGAAATGATTTACGCGGCCCTGCTTGTTTACGTTTGGATTCCCCCGATTCAGGATCAAGGTCACTGTAAGCCATGCCCAGAACCGGTCTTATATTGGGAGTTGAGTGTATTTTAAATGTGACCAAAGGATTTCTAAAATGCTTATTACCTCTTTCCTTATCACTTGAAAATATTTTTTTAATAAATCTTTTATATTAAAACTTTTTTCGTTAACATAACTTAAAGTTGATGTATGAACATAAAAGATTCCTTGACTCAAAACGAATCAACTGACTTATAATATTGATATATTTGATCAAATAGCAAGAAAGTTATGGCCATTTGTATTATTTGAAAAATCGGTTTGTTGTAATTATACTTTTTTCATTAACATAATTTAAAGTTGATGCATGAATATAAAAGATTTCTCAACACAAAGCGAATCGACTGACGTATAATATGAATGCATTTTATTTGAGAGTAAGGAAGTTATGGTCATTTATAATATTTGAAAAATCGGTTTTTTATAGTCAAACTTTTTTCATTAGCATAATTTGAAATTGATGCAGGAACAGAAAAGATTCCTTGATTCGAGACAGATCGATTAACCTATAATACTAATGCAATGTATTGAAGAGTACGGAAGTTATGAATATTTATACAATTTAAAAAATCTGTTTTAAACATAAATTTTTTTTCATTAACATCACAGAAAAATAGCGGTATTGTTTTTGTTGAAGCTTATTTGTTATGTACTCAAAACAACACAAAATCAGCGTACTTTTGAGGATCAGTGTTTTTCTGTGATAATTCAAAGTGCATACAAGAATGGCAAAGACTCCTTGATTCGAGACGTTTTAATCGACCTATTTGTATTTTGCTATTTTGTTTTTATCTGTGAAGAAGCAAACATATTTGCTAATTACTCATAATGATGAAAAAAGTGCCCATCAAATGAGCACCATAAATTTGAGATTGAATTCACAGCTAGTTAAACATATAAGATTTTTTTTTTTTGGCGAATTATGTATCGCCGAGAAGAACAACCTTATAAGTAAAAGAAGTTTAAACTGTGAATTTATTTATGAGAATACTGAGAGAATTTGATGATTAGGATCGAACTTTCTACTAGTACGGAATTTTTCGAAAGCTAACTCTTTTTCGATTTTTTTTATTTCTGAGCACATACGAATTCTAAGGAGACATTCAAGTAAGAACCGTTTAAAAGTGTAGATGTCACTGAATACGCCTATGTTAACGTTACTTTATTGGAGAGTAAATCATACTCTTTAAATCTGGACTCGGCCACAACAAATTATTACTTGACAGCTGAGTAATCATAAAAAATGTTCACCCGTGGAAGAGAAATTTCTGTGAAGCTAAAAATACGAGATTCTTCACTGACTTTAATTTGTTATTATAATCATTCTTCAAAAAAATAAATATTTGTCCTTCATAAACAGTCGCTTCGCGAAAATGTTCATTTCACGAATAAATATTTTCTATGATTCCTCAGTAATTACGTAATACTTAGTCACGTTCTTGGTCCACATTTAAAGAGTAAGATTTGCACTTGATTTTATGAATTTTACAAACTCTTAGGAATTTTTTTTTCAGATTTAGTGACGAGATGAACATTGGCACAATTGTACTCAAACGAGTGTATCAATCATGAGTATCCACCAGTATATCAATCATGTGGATTCACATTTCTAAATTTCGTTATGGAATTGCTTCAGATCAACCCGACCAGGAAAAACCGCTTAGTGAAAAACACCACCATGAGGAGTCTTGCATACTTACGATTACACTACATTCTATACAAAATTTCCAGATAATCGCGACACTTTATTTTCGTTCTTTTACATATTGAATCATAATTATTTAGGCACTGCTCATTTCTTCTAAATTATTCGAAACTCGGATTAATTAATCATAATCGAATATATCAAGAATATCTTGCTTCATTCCTTGAAAAAATGCAGCAAAAGGTAATTTGTGTAGACGAAATTTAAATTCAAAAACCACACGGAGAGAACTAGATATTCGAAAGTAGATAATGAAAATGAGGATAGTCATTCGCAATATCTAGATATTGGCGAGTATGATCCGAAAATTTTTGTTCAATATATGAGATATTTCCGGACAACATCTTTGGATATTAGATTTTCAAGATCTGAGATATTCAAATGCAATATCTGGATTACGTAAGGAGCAATGGCGTCTTCTGAGTTAGCCGTTAGGCTTGGTTAGTTTGAATTAGGGATGGGTAACGCTCGGTGAGAATCGATTCTTCAAATCCTCGATTCCGCCAGATGCGTCGATTCCGAGGAATCGAAAAATCGAAGGCAGGAATCGATTCTTCGATTCCAATTCTTCGATTCCTATTCCAATATTCCTCCACTCCCCCCCCCTCCTCAAAAAGCGCGCGTAAATTAAAAATTTAAAAGGGTTTTTGGAGAGGTTTGTTGTGAAAATTAAAAACAATGCAATAAATATAAATTTCAATTCATGTTTCAATTTTTTTTGAAGAAAATTTATAAACATTCATTAATTTTTGGTTAAGCTTAGAAAGTTTAACTTTATTATTTTCTCTTAACTCTGTGATCGGAATCGATGTCGATTCCGGCGAAGAATCGATTCCTGGAAACGATTCCCTAGAACCAAGAATCGATTCCGAAGAATAGAAGAATCGACGCCAAGAATTGATTCTTCGAAGGAATCGGAATCGACTTGGCCATCTCTAGTTTAAATTTGACGCTGGCGTCTTTAGTCGTCATTAACGCGCTTTCCCAGTTTGGGCCTTGAAACAGTGATGAAATCTAATTTTTTCGCATTTTGAGTGAGTAATTGAATAGTTTGTTCCTATCTTTCATCTGAGGAAACTCAAAGTGCAGTAAGTACAGCAATATTTATCAGTATGTCAACGATTTTACCAAATTCTGTAAAAAATAACCTCAAATATAGATAGATAATCAATGGAATCCTTTGAATTCTTTAAAATCATTATAAAATCTGTAAAACCTTTGAAATCTTCAAAAATCTGGTGGAGCATTTTGAAATCGTTTGATATCTTTGGGAACACAACCTGTAATATAGATAGATAATCACCGAGCTCTTTTGAAGTCTTTAAAATCATTGTAAAATCCTTAAAATCTTTGAAATATTTCTGAAATATATATTAAAATCCATTGAAATCTTCAAAAATCTGGTGGAGAATTTTGAAATTGTTGGATATTTTTGAAAACACAACCTCAAATACAGATAGATAATCATCTTGATGTTTTCAAATCTTTAAAATCATTTTAAAATGTGAAAAATCCTTCAAATCTTTGACATCTTTCTGAAATATTATAAAATCCTTTGAAATCTTTTGAACTCTTCATACATCTGGTGGGGCATTTTTAAAAATTTTGATAGCTGTGGAAATACAACCTCAAATATAGATAAATGATCACCAAGCTGAAGAAAAATCAAAAAGACTTTCAGGTTTTTAAGTTCCTTTGCTTATTCATGTAGGTATACAGTTCAATAGTCATAATAGAGGAGTCAACCGCAAGCTGCATCTTAAGGAGTTGGAACTGCGACGAGAGTATCATCGAAACTTTAGAAGGTATTTATGTGAACAATATGATTAATTTAGCGTAAAATTATTCAGTAACTAAGATGTAATTATAATTTTGATTTGACAATTTTAATGAGAAAAATTAAAAATTTCTTTTAAATGTAGATGCAGCGTTCAGGCAATTTTATTTATTTTAGTCTGAGGAGATTATTTTATTTTTTCATTTTATACTCAGTTATTATTAAATTTCAGCCAATAAAATCGATCACGAAGCATTTGTCTTATTAGACGACGTAGAAATTCGTTATCTAATACAGGAAGCAGGGCCCAGAGTAAAATTTATGAAGAAATTTCGAGAATACATGAAAGCGGTATTATACTTTTTTTATAATCTAGGGTTAGGAGAGTCCAAGAGTGAGGTGCCCCAAGAATATCATCAAAATGATATTCATAGCGATACAAAGGGCACAGCGTCCAGATAATTACACAAGCCTTATAGAAAAGGATGAATGTAAGATTTATAAAATTTGATATTTATTCACGCGTTTTCTTATAACAGGGTCTGCGGCATATGTTTTCGTCACAGATGGATCATTAGTGTTTGAAGACGGTAATGAGGAACGTAGTTTATTAGAGGAATTGGGAAATCGCGAAAATTCACCAGTTGCAAAAAAAATTTGCATTGCAAATGAAGAAAAAGGTTGCAATATTATGGGATAATTTAAATTTCTAACCTCAAAATCTGACAACTAGCATTACTTTTACAAAAATAATAGATCGTATAAATATGCGAATATATATAATATTACTTACCCAATTAACACAATAGTTTGTCCAGATACCATTTTCGAAAAACAAGAGTATTGAAATAGTATGTGATATTTGTAATCCGATAGGAGATTTTTCACATAGACACAGAAATTCAAAAATCAACTCCGATTGAACCGTTTGATAAACTCGAGAAAACATTTTTTTCCCCTAAATTGAGATTTTATCAGTTTTCCTGAGACACTCTCGTTATCTGACAGTTAAACTCTTATTTTCAGTATAAATTTATTTATTTTCAATCGGATGTAAACAATTGAAATTCATCCATAAGGAAATTTCACTTTTAGACAACAGATGGCGCCAGGATGTTTCCGTGGCCGTCCATAAAGTTGGCTAATTGGGACGCGCATAGTGTTTCCTGCAAAAAGGGAGAAATTGAATCACTCCTCTTCCAAAATGACCTGGACCTTCTGTGTATCACGGAGACCTGGCTCACAGATGGGCTCAGTTTTGAGATTCCGGGGTACCTGACGTACAGGTCTGACCGCCGGGATGGACGTGTGCGAGGAGGAGTCCTTATCCTTGTCAAAAATGAATTCTCTATTGACAGGATGGATACAGACGGAGCCTGGTGTGGTGATATTGATGTGGTGGGTATCACTCTCTCCCCCTCCCTGGGGAAAATCGCGGTTGCTGCCGTGTATGCTTCCCCTGAAGCTGGGATCGGCTATGATGTCTGGTTGTCTTTGATTAGGAAAATAAGTGAGTACGGAAGAACTCTTCTGTGTGGGGACTTTAACGCTCACTCCCCTATGTGGGGCTCCCCTAATCTTAATTATTCAGGAAGGCAGTTGTGTGCGGCCATTTATGATGCTGGATTGGTTCCCCTTATTGACTCAGAGCCTACCTTCCTGTCAGCCTATGGTGCGCTATCCAACAACCTGGATCTTGTTTTTTGTGAGCCCGGACTGGTCCCGATTGCCTCGTTTAGGGTGCGAAGCAACTCTTACTCGTCCGATCATGTGCCGCTCCTCTGCAGGTTTGATGCAACCCCTCTCCTTACAAGGGCTGCCTCGACTCGTTTCAATGTGCAGTCTTTGGATTGGTCCCTATTCAACCGGCAGATGAAGGAGTTGGTGCCGGCTCTGTCTGAGGCCCTGGTCGAGGGCGAGAACCCGAGTTTGGTCTACGAAAGGTTTATGCGCGTGGTTTTTGAATCTTTGGAGGTTAACGGTGCTTTCCGTGCCCCTTCCAGGGGGTCTGACAGGAGGAGACAGCCTCTCTGGTGGAACAGGGAGTGCGAGATGGCTCAAGGCAGAAGGAGCGCGGCGCGTAAGAGATTCTTGGCCGACCAGACGTGGGAGCTAAAGGCTGAGTACAAGACGATAGACAATGAGGTCAAGCGGTTTATCCGTGACGTAAAGAATAAGGCTTTTCGAGACTTCTGCGAAACTTTAGACCCTGCGTCTGGGTTGGCCAGAATCTGGCGGACGGTCAAGTCACTTTCTTCCGGCGCACATTCTCCCAATACTCATGTAGTAACAGACCCTGATTCTCCTGTGATCAGGGACCTGCGTGAGGGATTGGTGCGCCCGGACATCCCTGTGATAAAGACGGAACCGGTCAGAGAGGTCGATGAGTCCGATTCCATGAACATGGACTTCTCCAGAGAGGAGTTCTCTGCTGCCCTTGAGGCCTGCAAGAGGAAGTCGGCTCCAGGTTTGGATGGGATAACCTACGAGGTTATCAGGGGACTCTCTGACAAGGTGCTGACATTTGTTCGGGATCTGTTCAATGCCATGTATAGGGAGTCCTCCTTCCCAGAGGGTTGGCGTGACACTTTGGTTTTCTTTATCCCGAAAGCGGGGGATAAAAGCTTCCGCCCCATCTCCTTGACATCCACCTTTTGCAAGCTCTTCGAAAGATTGGTGCAAAAGCGACTGGAGTATCTTGCGGAGCATAACAACTGACTCCCGGATTTCTAGTATGGATTCAGGAGGGGGAGGTCCTCAATGGACTGCGTTGGCTCCGTGGTGGCGGACATCATGACGGGCTTTGGGCAAGGCAGGGCAACCATGGCTCTGGCCCTGGACAGCAAGGGCGCGCTCAACTCCGTCATCCCTGGGGCCATTGTTAAGAGGTTGAGGGAGCTTGATGTTCCGGCCAGGATCCTCAGTGTTGTCTTATTCTTGATTTGCAAGAGGAGGCTGTACTTTTCGTCGGACGACAGTAATCCCAGGACTTGTGGGGTTGGGGTACCTCAGGGGGGTGTCCTCTCCCCGCTTCTCTTTGGGCTCGCGTTGAGACTCTTGCGAGACTTTCTGCTGGACGAGGTTGAGGTCGCCATGTACGCGGATGATGTTCTGCTGTATGTCACCACGGCTAATATACGAGGGGCTCAGGACCTGCTGCCCCGCGCTCTCGAGTTGCTCTCTCCTTGGCTGGGAACGCTTGGACTTTCCATCTCTGTGCCCAAGTGCAAGTCTTTTCTTCAGGGCTAGAGTCGACCTGGGGGGGATCTCTCTGACCCTTGAGGGGGTGGTTATTCACTGTCAAGCAACTCTTAAATACTTGGGAGTCTTGCTCGACAGACGCATGACTTTGGTACCTCACATCACAAGCATTGCATCCAAGGGGTCCAGGGCTATCAACATCCTAAGGGTCATCGCCAGAGTTACATGGGGCGTTTCACCATCCTTACTTCTCACCGTCCATAGGGGACTTGTCAGGGCATGCTTGGAGTGGGGGGCTCTTCTCTTCCATCGCGCGAGCAGGACGTCTCTTGAGAGGCTGGATCGGGTTCAGTATGCTTCTCTCCGAGTTTCCCTGGTATGCATGAGCTCTACACCCATTTCTGTTCTGCTTGCGGAGGCACGGGAGGTTCCCCTCGCCTTGAGAAGATCCCTTTTTGCAAACAGGTATATACTGAGAAATTTCAGCTGCAGTGGAAATCCTCTTATCAGCAAATTACAATCGCTAGCGGAGTTGCCCAGGAATAGTAGATTCAGGGTGCGTCCGGAGAGTTGTGGCTTGATTGACGCCTTCAACTCAATTGGTGTGTTCACTTCTTCAATTCTAACCTCGTGGAGACCATCATATTTTGATGAGGAATGGGCGAATTTGTCGGCGGCGGTTTCCCTGAACCTGGAATCGGGGGCGATGTTCAGGGATCCTGGCTCTGTACGGACTCGGTTCGAGGACTTTGTGGGGTCGCATTTTATGGATGCATTGAGAATTTACTCCGATGGGTCAGTGAATCCGGGGCTGGGGCTGGCAGCATGTGGTATTTTTGTCCCATCATCTGGGCTTAGATTTGGGGTACGATTGAGAGATTTCGCATCTGCACTGACGGCGGAGTTGTACGGCATATTTTACGCTGTCAAGCATGCCATTGAGGGGGGAGGTCTGGAACATGTAATTTTTTCGGATTCTCGGTCGGCTCTTGTTCACATAAAGGACAGGTTGTTTGATCATTCGGGTCACCCTCTTGCTCAACTCATTGGGGATTGGATAGCTTCAGCGGGACGTTCGGCTGCTTCAAAGGGCGTGAGTAGGCCTATGTCTATTATTGTATCTATGTGAAATACAACGTCCAATGGGTTTTTATGTTCATAGATATGATCATATATGGAAAATTACGTAGTTATCAAAATACGTGGTGTCTCTTCTTAATTCCTTAGGGCGTAGGGGGTGGTCCAAAAATATGCTTTATAACCATTTTTTTATGACAAGAAATAATTTCACCCCCTCTCAGCTTCCTCAATTTGTTAGGTTCCCTAAAATAGAAATTCGATATTTTCCTCAAATCGGTTAATATTCACACATTCCTGTTCCTGAAAATTAACACCGGATTTTGTTTGTTCTCTTAATTTAAATGAGTGAAATTCTACTAATTCGATTAAAGAAAAATGAGATCCTAAAGATTATTAGAAGACTACTAATTCGATAATGAAAAACTACTATAAAAATATCTGAATTTATTTAGGGGTGTATATATTTATTACAAAAAGGGTATAGAAATAAAAAACGTAGCAAATAGAAGTTTGATATAAGAACGGATTTGGTAATATTTTTAACTTTATTAAAACAACAAAAAGGCTAGAATGGTATTGCGAAATAGGTAAATTCGTTACGTAACCAACAGAACCGTACTTCGATGTTGCTGCTTCAAAATGGAAAAACAAGAATTATTTACACATCTTGTCTATTTTCCTTGCTTGAATCATGTTAAAAATAATTAATAAATCAATTATTAACATTATAAAAAATTGTTTTTAAGGTCACTGAATATGTATTTGAGGACAATATTAAAAAATTCAAATTGGTGAGCCCATATTTCCCAAATTTTTAGCAAATATTCTACATAATTATTTGGGAATCTTCCCTGTAATATTCTAGGAAAGTTCCTCGAATTTTTAAAAATATTCCACAAGACATTTTGGTGAAATGTTCCTTAGAATATCTTGTGGATAATGGAGAGGACATTGCTTTCTATGATGAAAGCAAGATACTTTTTATAAATATTTGAAAGTTCTAGCCCAGAATAGAAAATTGAGAAACGTTAAAAATAATTTTGTTCACACCGTAAGCCATAAACTTTTATTCCGTAACCGAGAATAGTTGGATTTTCTCATTGGGTTATATTATAGCTCAGTTCACATTCAAGGGAAAAACATGACAACGGTGAAGTTTCTTGAAAACGGGGAAAAATTTATATATTATAATTATAAATAAATTTGGTTTATAATCAAAATTTATTTATGAATTTAATTTTTAATTAAAATAATTCATTTTTTTGTTTAAAGATTGATTATTTTGTGGAAGATTGAACTTTTAAACCTTAATTTTTCAACTGAAACTTTACCCAATCAATTTTCAGTTGAAAATTTATATTTTTCAGTTGAAAATACAACTATTTGGTTGAAATTTCTTATTTTTTATTGAACTTAACTGTTTCTTATTTAAATTTGAAATATTTTTTGTTTGAAAATTAATCTTTTTTAGTTGAAATAACACTAACTATTTTGTATCTGGAATGTCTTAAAACTTTTTTCTAATGAAAAACCAAATCTTCACCGCAAATGTTTTCGAAAAAAATCAATTTTAAGTGTCGAAGAATCAAAATACCCAGTTTTTATCAAATACGAAAGCGTATATGAAAAAAAAAATTCAGAGAGAAAAATTGCTACTTCAAAAATTTGCAAAAAAAGATCTTCTCAATAATTTGTAATCTCACTTCGTTTTTTTAGAAAATTTGATTTTTTATTTCAAGACGTATAAAATAACTTTTCACTGTTTTATGTATACCATAGAAAAAATTAGAACTGGTAAATTAAAGGTAACTTGTCATAAGGACCTAAACCATAAATTTCCGAAAATGAGATCATGGTCTCAAGAAATCAAAACAGTTCTAATACAAAGCCGGACGAAACGACTTATTTCATAATCTAATTTTTTTCTCGTTAGCATGCCATAAGGGCATAAGGGCCTCAAACGAAAAAAGATTCCCCCTACATATTCTAAAAACCCAATAGTATTTTTAGATCAAAATTTGTTCGTATCGATTCAGCAACTCAATAGATAGACAGTTAAGCCTCACTTTTCATTTTGAATTAAAAATTGGATTTTTCAATTCCATTCAAATTTGAACAACCGTGCTCCTCAAACGAATAGAAAACTTTCTTTCTAAATTTTCTCAGAACCTACTAAAATTTTCCGAGTGAGCTCTTAAGGGTTCGCAGTGCAGCACTGATTTATCTCAAAAGTATTTTCTTATTTTGTTGAAAATAAAAAATTCGATTATTATATAAACTGTCTAAAGATATATTTTCATTTTAATAATAAATTTAATTATGAACTAGCTTTTCTACTTAAAATAATAATATAAAGAAAAATAAAGACTCAGAGAAAAATTTATCTTGAAACAAAAGCATCGTCCTCTTGCCTTTTTTGTTTTGAACGACGTGAATATATTTTTTACACAAACAGAATTATTTGGCTGCAAGATTAGGTAAAGTTAGTCGCATAAGAAAAATTTTGAGTGCAAAAGGATTCCTGTTGAGACAAATTAAAATCCTCTCAACCTTAAATTTAAGAGGAAATTCCAATCTCGTCAAGAAACATTCTTTTGTCACAAGAGGACATTTCTCCGAGTGAAATGAGAAAAAAAGAAATGTAGAATGAAATAGAAAAATCAAGTCTTTCAAGAAAACGAAGTGAGATTTAACATTGTTAAGGAGATCCTTTTGTTGAAATTTTTCAAATGAACAATTTGCTCTCTTAACTTGGTTTGATTTCTCGCTTAGTTTTCGAGAAAAAGTGGGTATTTCGACATCACAGATATATCATGAAAAACAGATTTGGTTTAATAATTTATTTTAATATTCGATAGGACTTTACATGTAATATGTTATTAAGAAAAATTGTACCTAGAAAAAATCTACGCGCTTCTCGGCACAGTTGTATTATGCAGAATTTTTTAAGCTTCAAAAAAGAATTTAACATTTAGACTTAACCATCCGCTGACTCAATGAAAATGATAAAATATCGTGATAAAAAATATTCTCTCAAAAAATATTTGTATGCGGAAATGAAACTTTTTAAATTTGTTTTTGAAGAAGACCGGCTAGGGCACTGATGAAACATTATAATTAATTATAAGTTACTCGTAATTTGTTCATTTTTTCAAATTCCATTAATGGTGTTGAGGATTGCGGTTTACAAGACATACTCTAAACCTAAGTAAGACTGGGTGATAAGTGCCCACTGGAATTTCCTTGATTTCGTCTTGGGTCAATCGGGTAATCGTGCCGCTTGCCATATTAATTTTTACGCGTAATTTATTTCGCACTTGTGTTTGATAACAATATATTCCTGCAAGAACATCACTACTGGTCAATATTGCAAAGACGTCACCATCTAATGTTGATAATACAATTTGTTCTGTGGTTGGCACAGGCCCATATGCATGCCGTCTCACAAGTAAGTGAATTTGTTTATCTGCAGGAAAAGTGTATCTTCGAAGTTCAAATAGCCGGTTCGCATTTGCAACGGGAGTAAGCCGAATAAATCGAAGTTGATCAAGTCCATATCCAAGTACGCGAGAAAAAGGAAGCGTGGTAGTCGGAGACCTGGACCTGGAACGAAGAGGTTGTGCGGCAAGAGGAGCAGACCTGTTTGGAGAATGAGGTCTGGCAGGAGGAAGATAACTGTCAGGCGAATCTTGTCTACCAGAAGAAGAAAAAGATGGTCCGCCACGAGAAACACCAGGAATGGGAGCGCCATTAGTAAAAAACTCAAACTGTGAACTGGACTCTGCAAGAAGGAACACAGGATTATTTTATTGAAAAGTATCTTGGTATTTAAATTTTGTGAGAATAAAAAAGCTTTTTTCAAAAACAACTCTGGCGATGATTTTGCTTCTTATCGAAAAATAATTGTAAGACTTTACAAAACCTTTGGGTTGATCTTATTGTAACGGAATCGAGCTTAGTTCGTCTTTGATTTCTAATAATTTCTTCAATGTATTAGAAAAGCAGATGGGGTAATATTTACATCATTATAGATATCATGTCATCGTATAGATCGAAGGAATTTTGTTTATCTTAAATTTAAAAAGCACATCACCTGTGACAATTGATTAATTTTTGTTTAAAGTTTTGTTGTGTTGTGATGAATTGATAGATGCAGCAAGTTTGCATAGGTTTTCCGTACTAAGAACCGAGAGTATACCTTTGAAAGAATCATTATAGTCACTTATATTGGAGTCTCAAGCAATAATAAATTTCACCTGATATAATGACCTGAGTTCATTTTTTTTAACTTGTTCCCGGGTGAAAATGTGGAGCATGCTGTTGTTTGAAGTACGTTTTTTAACGCTGTTATCCTTACACAGCGACCGCGAGCATTGGACAAGTCGTTTCCGCATGCTTCCTTAGAGTTACCATCTTATTATTTGAGACGTTCTGGGCTCCGAAGGCTAAGATCATGGTTCTTTAAAGTGATCAATCCTGACACAACCGAAACGTGTACGTCATCCACTTGGAGTCCGGTTTCTGGATAGTTGGTTTTCGCGGCAGGCTGGATAGTTGGAAGTAAAGCTTTCACCTCTGGATAAATTTTCAGAGCTACCAATCTTTGTAGAATGTTATGAGGAAAAGTGTTGACGACCAGATGAAGTGATCCCCGAAGAACAGCCTTTTGCATCCGGTTCGCGATGGAATGAGCCTGACGCTGGCAAGCCGGAATCTTGTTGAGTTGGCTGAGGAATAAAGCTTCCATACCTCCAACGCAACCCGTTTTTCTTCCTCCTTTGCCGTGTCGATTCTTTCATAAAGCAAATAATAACTTACGTACATGTAGGAGTATAAAAATTTATTTTTGTCCGACCTCCCTTGAAAACACGCCATTGCATGCACGTGAGGCAGGCGTAATGTGGCCGCTTCCAGCCCAGTGACGTTCGCACATGCGCACTCCGCCGCCGGGCCAAGATGAAACTTTACGCCCGCTACATAACACTTTACGCCCGCTACAATAAAACTTTACGCCCGCTACACATAATTATCTTTATCTTTTAAAAAATTGTATCGCTGCACCCCACAGTCTCCCTTCTGCAAAGTACGCTATTTCTTTCTTTCACTTATAATCTAAAATTGTCAAGTACACCAAACATCCTCTATCTGCTTGATACACAATATACTATTTCTCTTATATGTAATGCCGTGAAAAAGTTTGCAGACATCTATTTTTAAATAGGTTGAACATGTACCCTAGTTTTAATAATAATAAACTGTACATTTTATATCAATCATTGCATTAAAGGTGTTAAAAGTAGCCTTTTATGGGACTTCCGTTTCCCGCGTGAAAGTGTGTGATAGCGGTGAAAATTTGATGCTGAGTTTTTCGGATAATTGTGGTGAAATTTGAGGCGAGTGGATTGTGGATGAGTATAGAAGGGTTCGTTTGTGAGGGATTGATTGAGAGATTGAAAGATTGACCGATAGGGGAGAACAAAGAAAGGAGGGCAAGGGGGAAGTATAGGAAAACAGTAGAAAAGGATAGATTGAGGGCGAAGAGCGTGGGATCCATTGAGGCATTTATCAAAAGGAAGAGAGAGGAGAGGGGAAGCAGTGAGAACAAGGAAGATATAGAGTCAAGCTTGAAAGATCAAAAAATGTATAGATCGCCGCCGGAAAAACATAGTTTTGTAGAGAAGGATGAGAAAAATAAGGCGACAGATAGAGACAGAGCTGAGGCTAAAGATCCGTTGGAAAAGGAAA
>CAKNYM010046584.1:131553-165759 GCA_932195095.1 Andricus curvator
CTCTCTCTCTCTCGCTTGCACTCTCGCTTTCGATCGCTCGCTCACTCGTTCGCTAACACGTCCCAAATTGCGCTATCGTCAAAAAATAGAAATAAGGATATAGATATAAGATTTTCTGTAAATAGGTGTAAATAGCTGTAAGTAGTAAGGATAAGATTTTATAAAACATGTAGAAGGAAGTGTTGTAAGAAATGGAAGTCATGTAAACCCTTAGGGGACACATTATGAATAAAGAAGAAGTAACCTTTTATGAGCAAAAATGAAATGCAATATTTGTTGATTTTATTAGAAGTTGTTTGATAAAACATCAAATTTTAATGTTTCCGAAAAATATCAATAAGTTTATAAAGGGATGAATCGGAGTCGAAGCATCGATTCCCATGGTCGATTCTACATATCGTGGAAGAAAGATTCATAGCTGTATACGTATTTACTGTTCCGTGGAAAATTTCTTTTTTTACGAATTGCCTCCTTGTGCTATCTTTAAAGATTTACAAAAGATTCGAAGTGAAAATGCTTCGGCTATCGTAGTGATGTCAGAGTTAAGAGGAATACTACCAGCATCTATGGAAATTACTATCTCATCTTCAACGGAATCATCGTTCAAACAATATGAGTGTTATTTTAAGAAATGGTATTCAAATTATATCCAAAAGATATCAATGAACTTTACAGGATTTCCAATTATTTCCAGCAATTTCAAAGAATTTCATGAGCCCTAATTTTTTTATAGGATTTCTAACTATTATAATCATTTCAGGGGGTTTGAATAATTCCGCGAGATTTCTAAGAACTCAAACGGATATCGAAGACTTTAATGGATTTTAAAATATTTCCAAAGATATCAAGGGATTTCAAGAGATTCCAAAGGATTTGAAAATATCAAGGAATTTTGCAAATGTTCGCTGCTTAAAGTTTACTTCTGCGGAATTATAAGTGGTCTGAAAAAACAGTTCCTTTGTAGCTTTTCTACTTTCTACAAAAAATTTGCTCAATAAGAAATAATATTCCGTTGTGGTATGCGTTTTCGAAAATTTTTCTTTAAAACATTCAAAACAAGGTTCCATGCGTGCAGAAGATTTTTTAGTTGAAGAGATAAATAATAGTTTTAAATTGTTAATTCAATTATTATTTTATTATTATATAATTTCATTATTTAATTTGAATCTTTTCATTAATTAAAGCTTAAGTTATAAATTTTTATATGTACTAGGGCTACCTTGATGATTCGCATGTTCGTCACTCATCCCAAAATTTGCCAGAAAGTCCCTTGTTTTGGGCGGTATACCTGACGACAAATCTGTCAAAAGACAAAAAGGATTTATGAATTTTGATTGTTAAAAATGTATTAGAAATAATAAAAGTGTAATTCGAATATTCCATTCTATTTCGTACAAGTCGGTTGGAGCCTATGAATGGTTCGTGGCAGTAAATCCCCGCTAAGCAAAAAAAAGGCGAGTATCTTTTTTGGATGTATATTTGTATACTTAAATGTCCACATAAATTGTGAAATGAAAGTTTGCCAAGTCATTCTAAAAGATATCAAAATTTTTTTATTGTGAACCTTTTAAATTGGTCCCGTCACTTTAACCAACCAAGTCCAAATCACCAAGTGATTACTTTAAAGTGAATAAAACATATTTAAACACTTAATCCATTTTAACTTACTTCAAACAGTTTTTTTTTTACTAAATTCGTATTATTCTTCAATCTTTCTTGGGTGTCTTTATAATCGTCATAAATATAAATTTGACCTAAATGAGGGGTTTCGCCTTATTTTAAATGTAATGTATTTGGTAAAAGCTCAACAATACGCACATTTATAATCCATATCACCGAAATCAGAATAATTTATATTTAATGAATTCAATCTCGAAAGTTGTTGAATTCTTCTTTTTTTATTTATTCCCTCTTTTGACATATGCATTATTTTATCCTTTTTTCTTTTCTAAACATATCTTATCATTACTCTCAACAGTATCTTTTTTCCTTTTCTTATCCTTACTTTCTCTATTCATATTCTTAATTAAATCTTTCTTTCTTTTCCTATCTACTTCATTTTTAGTTTTCTTTTGTACTTTTGCCTTCGATTATATTTTCACCAAATCCTTCTCCCTTTTTCTCTTAACTTGTTTCCGTCATATTTGTTGTCATATCCTTTTTTATTTTCTTGGCAAGTCGAGTCTCTGTCATGAATTCCCTACGGTTGGTCTGTCTTTTTCTGTTCAAACGTTCTTGTGTCACATTTTTCAACCTATTAGCGTTCCTTTTCCTTTCTAAATCAGAATCATTTTTATTTTTCATTTGCTCTCTTCCTTTAATTATTTTTTTTTTACTTTTATCTTAATATAAATCATTGTAATGTTTTCGATAATCATTAAAAAAAGAAGAATGATCACATTCTAATATGTCATAATGACCCTTATGAAGAGTTCCCGATAACTAAAAAACTAATTTATTATTACTATGATTTGGTCCATATTCTCTTGTGTTATTCATTATATTATGATGAATTGCTATGTTTATATTATAAATACACACAAAAGCTTGAATGTCTACTTCTTTACCATAAACGGTATTTTGTCACATATATGAATCATAAAATTTTGATCAAGTACTTTATTATCATAAGATTCATCACCTAATAAAATTTTCAATTCTGTTTCAAAAAATGCTTCTTCATTTTATATTTATCCAATTTCATCTAATTTGGAATACTAAAAATAAATAAATTAACTGTGATATTGCGTTTAAATTTTTTTTAAACAATAACATACGTTTATTTTATGATCTGAATTTCTCTACAATCTGAACTTTCCAACATTTAAATAATTTCGTTAGTTTTGATTTGTCAAATTTTGTAGTACATACTTTCATATTTAAAACAATTTTTTATCTTATTTACATAATCTTCAAGTGCATAAATTTGAAGTGAAAATGGCAAATATTCGGAAAAATTCATTCTCCGATTCTAAAAATGGTTCTAATCAAAGAAAGAAACTTAAATCAAATCATAACCACGTACACTAAACTTCCTTCTATTTCAAAGATCTCCTATTTCAAAGGTCACGCCCGCGTCAGTGGCTGACCAATTAAAAAAAGAGGCCCGAAGAGCGCCCTCGTTGGTTTAAATTGAGTATTTTAGCATGACGTCATGGGAATGCAGACAACTTTTTCGAGAAAATATCCTAAACGTAAAAGTAAGTCAGATCGATTTGATCAGAATCGGGTACTCTAACGTCAAATTACAGAGAATTGATTACTTACCTTTACCTTTAGAATATTTTCTCCAAAAAGTTGTCTGCACTTGTATCTCAAGAACGATGCGATAACCTTCCTGACATTTCCACCCATTCTTCCATGCCCGCGACGTACTCATACCACAAAGCTCACTAGTCGAGTCCGCGAAATATTTGAGTCGTTTTTGGAATCTATTATATTGATTTTTAGTTGGCAAATTGTCGTACGTCAACAAAAACACTGGAAAAACACTAGCATACATGGTACGCAAACGTGCTAACCGTGGTAACAGACCGCAAAATTTTGAACTGCGCAAGTCGGGGCCGTCAGAACCGTTTCCACTTCGAATGCACCATATTGCGCAATATACTGGAGTGGGTACTTGGGCACTCGGCTCTTCCGAGGCGAGAGTCGGGTGTATTTATTTGTATTATTATTGATAGTAGTTATTGATTTCAAATAGACCCGCGCTTTTCGGCACATGCGCAGTTGAAAAGGTTGCTTAGAGCAAGTGCAGCGATACAAGGCCGGAGCAGCCAATGAGCGTCGCTTGTCAAAAATCACCACACGAATCGCGGCAGAGGTGGGGGCCCCTCCACTTGAAATTATAGAACATGTACGTTTCAAGGCCGCGGAAATAAAAGGAAGTTTACTGTATTTTAATATTTATAATATACAGGTCAGTTGTTGCATATGTAGAAAGTAAACAAAAACTTAATACTTTTTGAGCCAAAGACGGTTCAGAAAAGGAGTTCGAATTGTCCAAATTTATATTAAATATGAATGAAAAGTATAGAATATCCTGTCTAGCGTAAAATAAGAATGCTTCTGAATTTTCAAGAAAAATTGAACAAAATCAAATAAGCTTTATATTTTGGTTAATTCATAAATAATTAATAATACCGTTTACTAATATTTTAGAAACTACTAATTCAAAATATAACAACAAATAACACAAAAATTGGATTGCTTGATATCGAAAAAAATCGAGGAGAAGTTGAAAAAATTCCGTTTGCAATGCAAACTATTCATAAAAATGCATGATTAATGAGTAAAATTAATTAATTAATTGTTTTTTACATATTGATTAGAATACTGACTTCATATACATTTCACATCTAGAAATTGAAGGATTTTTAAGAGATGAATTCATTCCTCAGCATACAACCGCAAATCAGTATTTAGGCAGCGTCATAAATGGAGAGTAAAAATTAATTATGTACATTATAAATGTGACAAAAAATTTTTAATTGTTCAGGGACGAAAAATTGAAGTTTTTGAAAGTCTATATGATAATGGTAAATAGTTTAAAATTAATCTTAAAAAGTTCTTGAATCTTTCTTTTGTCTAATATCTTTGATATTTAATATATTTTGATTTGTTTTAGATGATTCCAGCATTGGTATTAAAGTTGAACATTCCAGTCATACTACTGTCATTAAAGAAGAATCAATGTATTTAAATCTTCTACTTTTAGGAGGACAACTTACTTGCCGCCATAGTTAAAATTCCAGTATTTTATTTAATATTTTAATAAAATAACTTATCGAACTCTTATCGCTGAAATGATAAGATTTGAACAAATATCTAGAATCATACTTTCTTAAGAAAAAAATTTTCTACCACTTCGCTCCATCCAAATTGAAAGATTTGTTTAATGCCTAAAATCATCAACGAATAATTTTAAACAGAAAAGCTCTATAATTTTTGATAATAATTTATTTATACTTGAAAATTGGATGTACCAAAATTGCGCAGAATCTTTCTGGAGAAAAAAAGGGATCAATAAAAAAATACGTGATACATTCATCAGGGAAAGGGAGGTGTTTAAAGTTCCTGAAGAATGTATTACATATTTTGTGAATAGCCCCAAAAGTTTGGTCAATAACAAAAGTTTTTCCATAAAAAATGCCTCAAAGTATAGGTAAATGCATTTTTCCTGAGACCTCCTTTCCACAATACAATAGAACAGTTCTACAGAATTTGGATTACGTCAGACAAATTGTTATTTGCGGAAATCTTGAAAAAGTTTGTAAAATTATAGATATGTTATAGTATTATACTCACCAATCGAATAAAGAATGGTCATCAAGGTAAATAACAGAGTATAAACGATCTCCATTTTTTTAAATTAGGGGAGAAACTGATTATTGCGTTGATGAAAAGGTTGTTTAACAATGTAATTAGTGCTCGTTATGTTGCTTCATTAGATGTATCCTACAATTCTTATCTATATATTATATTCAAGCTTGTTCTTCCGAGATCTTTTTATTTATACTTCATAAATCAGCACAAGGAAAGAAATTTTATTACCTCAATCGAGGCTAGTTTAAAATATATTCAAGGCGTCATAAAAAAGCCCGAGAAAACATAAAATTTGGTATATGAAAAATTTTTATATACGAGTGTTTTAAATCAAACTCATAATCAAGAATATGTCCTCTTCTGAAAATTCCTTCAATAATAATTAAATCTTGATCTAAATTGCTGAAATTTCTTGAAATAAAATTTATCTAATTCCCTAAAGTTTCATTTACCTAAAAAAAACTTTTAGACTTATTTATTTTCCAGAAATACATTATTATTCAACTCCCATTTTTTATTCACTAATCTACGATGGCTCATTTTGTTCTGTGAAAAATTCTCTACAATCATAATCTATGAATTTCGCCAAGAAGGATTCGTTTAGAATTGGTTGAATAAACAAATTATTTTTGACAGAATACAACGACCAAAACTGTAGAAATGTTTCCGAAAACAAAATGAGCAATTTTTTATTGATATTGGATAAAAATTAAGTTATATTATAATCAATGTCAATGTCAAAGTCAATCTCAATGTGCCGATCCCAAAAACCTATTAATTTATTCTTTGAATTACGTGTCGATTCAATCGAATTTGTACGAAATCTCCGGAAAAAAGAAATGAATATTGTTAAATAATAACTTTATTTATTTATACAATTAAACGTCCATAATTTTCAGACAATTTGCACAAATGAGAGTTTTCCCTGAAATACTGTTTAAAATTTTCTCCAAGATATCTTGGGGAATATTTCCTAAAATTTAAAGGAACTTTTTCCAAATTTTGCACAGAAAATTCCGAAATAATGACGTGCAATATTTCCTTAAAATTTGGGAACCTTTTCCTACATAACTCAACCGAGATAGTGAGGAAAATTTCCCCAATTTTTAGGAAATCTTGTAGAGCGTGTGCAGACAAGTTATTGGCTTGTAATTCTCTGGGTCCGACAAGTTACCCATCTTCAAAAGGAGCACTGTGCGTCCTTCCACCAACCACACCGGAATAGGCTCTTCAAAATTTAGATATGAGGTGAAAATGTGGGCCAGATGCTGGTGATTTGAAGGAAACTTCTTCTACCAGAACTTTTTGATACCATCTGGTCCCGGAGCTGAATAGTTCTTCATGCCTTTTAATACATTTTTCACCTCCTCGGGTTTTCCTCGTTTTCTGGAAACGTGGCAACGCTGTAGTCAATGACTGTGTTGGAAGTCACATGTACAATTGTTGTGAGCATTCAGTAAAAATTTGGGCGCGATCGGAGTAATACGTTTTATTGGGCGTCGTTTTTTGTAGGATCATTTTTAGTCGGCGCTACCAAATGGAGTGATCCGATTTATTCGAGCAACGAAAGAGCATCAAATTTCTTGTGAAACTTGGAAAAGGTTTTCGTTTCTGGATTATATTCGTAAATCCACGATTCATCGCCAGTTATAAATTTAGACAGAAGATTCGAAGCCTTTCCGGTGTTTTGCCAGTCTTCACAGCAAGCAACTCGCCGTTCTTTCTGCTCGTCCGTCAAGACTTTTGAAACGATCTTGGCGCACAATTTTCTCATGTGTAAATCCTCCTTAAAAATCGTCTGTAAACTTCCTTGACTGATTCCTAGATCATCAGCAGTCATCCGTGTGGTGATGCGACTGTCAGACAGCAACAAATCCCGCACTTTTTTCACGTTCTCGTCAGCATGAGAGGTTTTCGGGCGTCCTTCTCTCTCATCGTCTTCCACACACTCCCGACCTCCCCGAAACCGATTTACCCACTTGCAAACTGTAGCACGTTTCATAATCGACGCCCCATACACGATATTTAACATTTCTATGATTTCTGATTCAGTTTTTCCAAGTTTCACAAGAAATTTGATGTTCGTTCGTTCCTCCATTTGGTACCGCCGACAAGAACTGGTTCTACAAAAAACAACGCCCAATAAAACTTATTGCTCCGATGACGCCCAAATTTTTACTACAGCGTACCCGCGTTTCCAGAAAAAAAGATCAGCCTACGAACTTTTTGTCCACACTTCGTAGGTGGGCTCTCCTCCTCAGGAATTAAGGGCACTGCAAAGCTCTTCGAAGCTATTTATGTTCATTGAGTTTTCTTTTAGTGAATGCTAGACTTCGTAGACTTCTCTCCAAAATACCTCGACATCTTTTAATTTGGGCGGTTGGTTGACAGTAACTGGAGGGTCTTGGAAGAGTCGAGATGGGTCAGAGAAAAACTGTTGATTTTCTCTGACCCACCTCTTTGTCCGGTCTAGACTTTTCCTAGCTTCAGATAGTACCAGTATTCTGTCAACAATATGCTGCCTGATGGGCAGCAGCTTTGACAGATGTTATGTAGTAAATCACACACTGAATGCGGGACGCGTACATACAGTTGCCGAAAAACGGTACCTCACTTGAGAACCAAGAATCACTACCTGGACAAGAGTGAGGAGTAGACTCCGCTCTTCACGTCAGTGATTTATAGCTTTTTATATCAGCTTAGCATAAGCTGCATAGATTTGGAAAAACGTATTTTTTGCACACATGTCAATTATCAATTTTATTTTCCCACGTAAACAGGGCTTTCTCAATGATTTTGTAAATTATTATCTTTAAAATTCACGCAAGCGTTAAAATCAGAGATAATATAAGCTTTTCGCAATTTAGAAAGTATTTCTACCGGAAAATTTATCAGAATCAAGAGCGTCGATTATAAGTACCTATTTTGGCAACTAGATATTCGGGTGGACATGAGTCTGCTTGTAAATACGGATTTCTCATCGACGCGTTATTTTACGTTGGTTATTTCGTGGACCAGGATACGAGGGGAACCTCGCTCTGCTCGGAACTTTTGTATAAAATATCCCTGAACAAACACAAATCGCACAATATTCACATATAAAACTCAGATAAATTCGCGAAGATCTCCTGAAAATAAACGCATCGAATGGCGTCAAGACTCTTCGCGTCAAAGAACAAGAATCGCTCTTGGAAAATGAATATTTTTGTAAGCCAGGGGATCAAGTAGATTTAGATCTGCCTTTACAATGAACTTTTCTTTCTCGAAGATTCATGAATTAATTCGGATTTCTCCTGCTATAATTATTAAAACTCTCCTCAAGATTATGGATGTTATGAGACCAAGGTACAGTACACCCTAGGAAGCTTGCCTGTTGCAGGGAAGTTCGAAGTTTCAGCCGCGACTGGGACCTCCTCAATTCTCCCCCAGTTCGGCTTCTCACTACTCTGAGACCTTTTAAGTGGGGACTCACGATTTTGCGCAATTCTGATTCCTCTGCTTGCTGGCAACTCGCTGTGTATTTTCTTATGAGTTTAGCAAGTTGCCTACAACTCACTCCTTAAGAGTCATTTGATCACACCTACTTGAAAGCATCGAGTGATGAAGTTTTTCGCATCGTGTCCCTCTTATTAGGTGACGTCATACCAGTATGGCACCGGAAACTGTTGCATAAACATTGGCACCAAATGTAGTTTTTATTTTTCAAGGACCATTTTATAAAATAATTAAACGGATAATTTTTTGTTTTATCGGTTTTATTATTTCATATGTCATTGGAGCAATAAATATGAAAACGGGATCTCTCTTAGTTTTCGATGAATAATTAAATACGTACGCCGAGACAATGAACACAATGTGAAAAACTGTGTAAACGAGAACAAGGAATTATCCCATTTTTATGTTTACGGAACTCTTGAATGATATTGTAAGCTATCTATGAAAAATAATTAAAGAAAATCTGGATTCGATTTTTCTCAATACATTAAAAAAATTTGTCTTGGAAAAATTCAAAAAGTTTTTGAATTTTTTTTTATTACATGTTTTGAAAATGGCATCTTTTTATGAATAATTTTAAAAAATACATCCTAATATCATTAAAATCACAATCTTGAATATGTGATGATTTTTTTTAATTTTTCATAAATGAGTTTAGTGTTTTTGTAACACCTAGGAGAACAACTATTAGAATTTTCATCAAAATTTCTGAACTACAAAATTAATAACACATTATCATTATTTTATACCAAGATATTAGAAAAATAACGTTTAGTCCCATGTATTTCGCGCCAATGTTCAAATACACCAACATTCGGCGCCATACTGGTTTGACGTCACAACGTAAAATACCTAATGCTTATCTATAGCGCAAGCGCAGTAGCTGAGGCCGCCAAAATTGGGGATACTGCTTTCACCCAGGAAGATGGCATGAGGTTCATTCTGCAAAACTAATCGTAGGTGGCAGCACCGAGCCGAGTACTAGACCCGCTATCGATGAGAGACGAAAAAATATGGTGCTAGTTGTACGGTTGCTTATAATTAAATATATGAGGGTAAATAATCTTTAAATATACGTTTAATGCTTACCTGCGAAGGTATTTTATACTTTTAGTGGAAATTATACATACAATTGAATATATGGTGAACTATAGTAAACCTAACCTCACTTTGCATGTGACAGTCAGGAAAGGATTTATCAACCTTTTACGAATTCTATATGATAAATATTGATACAAAAGTTTGAAAAATATAATTTGTTATGTTTACAAGGTATAAATGGCACTTTATACTTATTAAAAAAATTTCTTTTGTTGAAATTCGTATCTCATCGACAGAGGGTCTAGTCCTCGGCTCGGTGCTGCCACCTACGATTAGTTTTGCAGAATGAACCTCATTCGGCAGCATTATTTGTAGTGATTCTGTCATGCGCTATGGGAATTGACCGACGCGAAGCCATTTCCATTAGCAATACGTTTGTGTTACGTACTAGTTACATGCGGTAGTGTTCTTAAAATTTTTAAAAGTGCTTGATAGAAAACATAAAATAAATAACAGTAGTTCGCTGAAGGTAAGTGTTTCGAAAACATTCGACTTTTTTGCATAACAAACTCACTGTTTTGATGAAAGTCTAGCTTTCTAGGTCAAAAAGTGAGTTTATTTTCCAGCAAACCTCACCTAAAATTTGTGAAACACACTTCAATTTGTTCAATACATTTCAGATTTCATTGTTTCTATTTGCAGTTACCCAAAGAAAAAAAGGTGCTGTCAGAGCCATTATAAGGGCTTTTCCGAATTTACGGTCTGATTGCTACGCGGAAGGACACGTACGTATACTTTTTCATATCAAATTTGTATGATATATGTCATTTTAAAATCTAAATTATATATAAACTTAGGAGCATTTTCACAACACTTCTACCAACACGGGATACTTGGAGTATCGCCTACAAACTGATAGAAAAACACTACATTCTAGTCAAAGAAAACGGAAGACTCCTTCATCATTCAAGAAACCAGAAACAAAAAGATGCAAGCCAACTCCACGTTTTCAAGAAATTCCGCTTGAATTTGACCAATGGGAGGAAAAGGTTTGAATTAATATTTGTGTTTAACTACGGTTTCCTTTAATCTCAAAATAAAATAATCTATCAACATTTTTATATTCGACTTGAAATATGAAACAGCAAGCGACGATAATAAAAATGAGATATTTAAGGAGATGGGTCTCATGAATTTATCGGAAAGTTCCCGGGGAATGTATGTTCAACGGATACTGAAGGTTACTGAAAACGGCGAAGTAAAACGGAGTTCATTAGCTGACTTCGAAGATCTCAACAGTAAAGTATTAATGATGCATATAAACAAATTTCTTATCATTTACTCTATAATTCTTTCTAAAAACTGAATTATTTTTTATTTGCAGATGCGTTTAAGGCTTTATTATTGTTATTATGTAAGAAAAAAATATTTCCGAATTCAGGTCTAATTCGATTTGTTAATGTAAGTTTTATTATGTAACACTGTAAGCTATTTAAAATGATTTAGTTATAAAAAATTGAAATGTAATATGTTCCAGGCTCAAGACGATTTGCTGAATGCCACAAAGGCTAAGACGAGCCAGCAGTCCTTACTTATTTGTATTCCCAACGACGACAATTTGAACAGCGGAAAAATTTTTATTAGAGCTGATTCCCAGTTAATCGATGTGCCTAGAGATTTTTTCAAAGCTTTCGACATATTGTTAAAGCTTCATTTCTCGTTTGATGTTGGGTATGCTTCAGCATTAACAAATTTTTATAACTTTGTGACCGGTTGCATAATGGAATTGGAAGGAGCAACGCGTCAGGGATGCTGCGCCTCACTGAAAACCACACTGTTAAACCTCCAATTACAGGATCCTCCCGTTATACCAAGGTATGAAAATCTTTATAATATTATAAACTAGTTATGCATTCAATCTGGAGTGTTTCCACTTTGTTTGTATTTATAATTATATGGTGTCATTTCGCGAGCACTCTGCTTGCCGTCAGCAAATGTATTTGCTTCTTCATAGAGGAAACATTAGTCATTTTTTAAATAATGGACAAATTAAAGTTTTCGTTTTGATCAATAAAAAAATATAAATGTGCAAAATCACAAAATAATACCTTTTCTAGCGTGATTTTTTTACGGAAATTGTCACAATTACTTTGTTTGAAAACTTATGATGAAAAAGTATTTTCTGTTCGTGCATCAACTTTGAATTACGGTAATGAAAGAAGTTTTATTATAGCAAACGGATTTCCAAAATATTATAAAATGTTAAACAAAAATCAATTTATCTGCAACCGTCTTCAACATATCGTGTTCACAAAAAAGTGTGACGTCCATATATGCACATGAACACACGCACACATCCGGACAATTGCTTAGAACATTATATCAGACATTTTTCAATTGAGCATCGTTTAATTAAATGAATTAGAATATTTTTTGAAATTGTTACCATTACAAAGCTTCCTCTATGAAGAAGCAAAATTGAATCAAAAATGAAAAGGAATTAATTTTGAAATTAAAGAAATTTGAGAATCTTAAATTAGATTAAAATAAAATTCAAAATCCTATTTAACGTCCAATAATCAAGTTAATGTATAGAATTCCTGAAAACAAAACAAGAATCCAACGACCAAATTTGAAGAATCGCCGCATTGTGATTTGATAATAATAAAAATAAAAAAGACGATAGAAATAAAAAAGAGAAGGAAGGGGATTTTGTTGGTTGCTTTCTCATTTTTCTTTCCTCTTTTTTTATTTTTGTCCAAAGAAGCAGATTTTTTTTGTTTTAAAAATTACAATAGGATCTAGTTAGATTGGATGAGATCTGACTAGAAGAAATAGTGAAGTTTCGCTCCAGTAGAGTGGGATGGTCCCATAGAAATTAACTCCCAAGTGAAGGCGTAACAAACGTGCCGAATGCTAAATGGCACCTGGGTGAGTTGTCTCAAATGGTGACTGAGAGATACCGGGCGACCTCTCAGAGTATGCAGCCTCATCCTTGCATGCGGGACTCTACAAGGATGGACGAACCCTTTTCCCTAGATACTCGTGGCAAAAACAATGATAACATCAAAAATATTTGTAGTAAGTGCGCTTCAAAGCAATCGAACGCCCACGGCTCCCGACAATGGGTCGGACAACAATGCCGACTACCCTATGGCTGGAGCAGCCAATAGAGTATTTCTACTTGTGACGTCATTTCATAATGTCCGAAAACTCCAGGGAAGACATTGCATTGTATACATAGCGTCGCGTGTATTATCTTAGTTAAAGAATTGTGTTTATCGGCAAATGAAAAATGTCTAGTAAATACTTTTTGAGTTTATCCGGTGAAGTGAAGGTCCGTTATTGTAATAAACTAAGTGCAATTGACAATTTGGATCCCTACACTCTGAAAAGTGAGGAATTTTCCACAAGTATTAGTGATGTACCCGTAGTGAGAGAGTTCGATCTTGTATCTTATTTTACGATAACTCATAGTTATTACACGTGCAAACAATTGAAAGCTTATAAAAGCTTAGAGGCTTTTAAGTTTTACGAAGCCGGATTTGTTGAAAAAGTGGAGTGCAAGAAGGTAGATGACAACTTTGTAGTTGCGTGGTGAGGTTAGTATTGGCACGTTTGTTTATCATTAACTCCATAGATTCATTTATATTTGAGTATATTTTGTTTTGCAATGTGTCACAAAGTGCTTTAAATTGAAGGTTAGGAAATGTTCATTGTTACAGGTTAAACATTCTCAAAGAATGAATGATAACAATTTAAAAACGTGGATTGTCTTAGATCCAAATAGATCTATTTTAAGTGCTTATTGCACTTGTGTAGCTGGTCTTGGGGAAGTTTGCAGCCAAGCAGCTGTTATCGTTTTCTATCTTTATGAAAGGCCAACACCCTCGTCGAACAACGAGAGGAAATCTTGTACGGATGAACTAGCGAAATGGCCCGTTCCATCTACGCCGAAAAAAGTAGGACCAAAAAAGATTTCCGAAATCGACTGGGGTACAAAGCGACCACGTGATGTGCATAAGAAGCCAAAGATTTTAATAATGCAATCAAAAGGTAGTGAAAAAAGTAGTTCATCCTTTAGCTAAGTAGTTAAATTTTCAATCAAAAGCGACAAATTCTCAGCGAAACATGTAACGGTTTGTATTTAAAAAAAATATTTTTTAAATTGGATTATGCTTGGTTGAAAATGCAAGCACTCCAATAAAACTTTTTTTTTTTGAAGATTCATCAATTCAGCTTAAAACTATTTGGCTGAAAATTTAACTATTCTCTTGATAGTTCACCTCTTTTTGTAGGAATTTAGTTTCCTTATTTAAAAAAGAAACTCGTTGGTTGAATGTTAAAGTCTTTACTTGACAGTTCATTTAAGATTCATCATTTGTTGAAATTCATCTATTTGTTTAAAAATGAAACTACTTGGTTGAAAATTATTCTTTTTCAGTTGAGGATTCATTGTTTTGGTTAAAAATGAAACTATTTTGTTGAAAATTTGTTTCATTTTTGGTTGAAAGTTAATTTTGATCCAAAAAGACGAATTTTTGTTAAAAATGCAGCTACTTGGTTGAAAATTATTCTTTTTCAGTTGAGGATTCATTCTTTTGGTTAAAAATAAAACTATTTTGTTGAAAATTTGTTTCATTTTTGGTTGAAAGTTGAATTCGAACCAAAAAGATTCAATTTTGAACCCAAAAGACGAATTTTTGTTAAAAATGCAACTACTTGGTTGAAAATTATTCTCAATTTTCTAGCCAAACGCCAAAAGGTTTTTTTTTGTTGCAAGTCGGAAAAATACGTTTTGCCTAATTTCCTCTGATAAACTACATATTTCGTCCCCGAGAGATTCTGCGAGTTCAAGTGTAGAACCTGCCTGATTTGAAATGGATTAAGTCTTAACAATTATTATTTTTTAATTTAGATGAATAAGGGGAAGATGTCGCGCCTCTGGAAGGCGTTAAATTATTGGAGTTTTTGGAAGAAGTCAACAAGTGGGAACCAGATGCAGCAATTTTAAGGGTTATGCAGCCATTTACAGCGCAAGAACGTTCTTCGCAAATTCTGGATTTGCCCAACTTATTAACGGACATTTACAATGTTGAGTTTGAGGCGTATTCTCTAGAAGAGTTGAGAGAAATTTCTGTCGAGATACATGTTTCGCCCGAGCAGCAGCATACCGTACACAACAAAACAATGGAGCAGACTGAGTGTAACACGTGGTTCAAATTCAAAGCTGGACGAATAACAGCTTCATTTCTTAAATTAGTGTGCCGAACCTCTCTCGAGAAACCATCCTTATCGTTGATAATGCAAATTTGCTATCCTCTTGCAAAACGATTTGAGACAAAAGCGACTGTGTATGGTTTGAATAATGAAAATGTTGCCAGGAAGGAGTATAAAAAAATGGAAGGTATCTACGAGAGCATTAAAATAAGCGTATCAGGATTTATAATTTCCGTGGAAAATCCAGTTTTAGGTGCTTCTCCTGATGGCATGATTTCATGCGACTGCTGTGGCTTGGGCTGCATTGAAATAAAGTGCCCATATAGGCTAAAGGATAGGAGAGTCGACAAGGAAATGTCTTTAAGTATGCCAGGTTCTTACTTGCAATTAGATCAGATAGGCAATGTAGTATTAAATAGGGAACACCAGTATTATTATCAGTGCAACAATCAGGTTACAAATGTATGTAACAAATACAGGATATTGCGATTTCGTAGTGTGGTCGAAGCGCTATTTGCACATAGAAAAGATACCTGTTAATTTTTTAAATAATTAATGCTAGTATTTATTGAGTATAATGAGGCAATTGAATTTGGAGGTGAGAACTTGATTACTGCAGCCTTGTGTAAAATGTATCTAATTTATCTTACCTGGTATGAAATGGTTTGAGCAAATTGTTGCATTGCTTATCAGGGACTCACTTAAAGGATCACGTTTAATCGCATTTATCCATTTTTCACGTCTTTTTTTCGATAACTCTATTTTTTCCTGCAAAGTCTATGCTCCACCCGGTCTGGCATGCTTTTTGTTTGTTTCTTTTATAATAGCTGGAATTTGATGAAATGATATTCCATGGGCCCTTGCTTTGTTCTTCATACAACCCACAATAAAACACGAAAGTACCATTTTCTTAAAATAAAAGAATTAATTGATCCTCGAAAAGTATATTACATGGGATTCAATGTATAAAGCACGAGTGCTGTCCCTGGAGTGTTCGGCCATTTTGAAATGTTATGGCTTAATGGAAATACTCTATCAAGACAGAGTCAATGCGATGGACCGGTTCAATCTCGATACTTTTATGTGGACGGGGAGGACCTGCTGAAGTGCTACGATACCAGTATGGCCCCTGAACAAGGAGGTTACATGGCACGACTGCATGCTTTCTGGTGCGAGAAACACCGAGAGCTCTCACACTTTTCACATCAAAGTCTGCAAAAACGTGCCGAGGAATTCCGAAAAGGGGTTATATAAGCGGAGAGCCTACTCAAAAATTCATCACATTGGTTACAAATTGAAATACTTTCTTGAAAATTTGTTTTTTGAGAAGTAACTTTTTTATCTGCAAATGTATCCATTATAGTATTTTTTTTTAAATTGATATTTTCAATTAAAAATTCATTTTTTATAGTTAAAAATTTACCTATTCAGTTTGATCAATGATTTCAATTTTCTATGGAAAATAAGGAAAATATAAAACCGAAAAAAATGTTGAGAATCAAAAACAGAACTCTAGACATTAGAGTATGAGAGAGAGAGAGAGAGAGAAAGGCTAACATGCGCTCTCGCGGAAAAGGAGGGAACTTTCTTTTCCCCGGTGCGGACACACCTATGGAGTAAGTGTGTCCATGGCAGGTTAAGCAGGGTACGTTTCATCACGTCAGCAGAGTAGCAGAAGGCAGAAGCGAGTGTAGGCGAGAGCCGCGAGTACAACGCCAACGAAACTTGACGCGCGCATCTCCCTCCACCGAGTTTCTGACCCCCTCCATCTGCGAGACTCCCAAGCAACGCCCTCGAGCCCTTTCCGTTGAAATGGCGCGCTCCAGCCAAAAACGGCAGTGTGTTCAGGGCAGTCGTGCTAACGGACCGCGACTTTTTCAACTGCGCAGACGTCGCACAATGGCGGAGTAAGTTAGAATACTAACGTTCTCTTCGTCACTCCTTCTTCACGCGACGCCTGCGCAGTTGAAAAAGTCGCGGTCTGTTAGCAACACTGGTTCACGGCCGGAAACCGGCTCCATGGGTACGGCACTCTAGCCTATTTTTTGTCACACTAATCGGGTTGACGATGCGGGAAAACAGTGAGCTTCTGTGGACTCCAAGAAAGGCGCGGTAGTAGAAAGAAATACACTGTGCATGTACGAAAGATGCTCATAGACCATTTTACCTATCGGAAAGTTTACTGGGCATGTGCAATGTACTTTATGTTGTACCCAGTTGCGATAATTTTTGCTCGTTGAACACAGTGAAAACAATTTTCTTTGATTTTTAAACAATTGTGAAAAGTTGTCGAAAAGAAATTTCATAGCGAAAATGAATTGCAATGAAAAAGGAAGTAAGGTAGCGTGTATGCGTTGTATGTGCAACTAACGTAAAAGTGATAGTTGTCCCAAAGCATACAGGGAACATAACCTCTTCTACTTCATACGTCTTACGAAACCTTGTTTACAATACAGATGTGGTCGCATTAAGAAAAAAGACCTCAAGAAACATTTTGAAGAATGTAATAAATAATTGCTTGAAATTTAAAACCTCCCAATTTCTCCTCCTTCAATTTCAACCATGATCCTTCATCAATTTGTGGATCGATGTCCTTCTCTTTTTCTATGCATTCCTTTACCTGAAATTATATTGTTAAATATATATTAAATTATATTATGAAAACTTATAATGATAAATTACAGTAACAATAATAATGTTGCATGCAGCACCAAGTGTGCATTTTTGTTTTCATTACGTTTTCAATGTATTCTGAACTTTATTTATTTGCAATATTTTTGCATATTGTCAATTTTCTAATTAAATTTAATTACTATTTTTGACTCAAATTAAAAAATGTAAGAATATGCTTCCAAATTATATATATTTTTTGTAGCAGACTTGGTATTTTCCGAAAATGTCGGCCTTGAAACAACACACTATACAATAACTATTTTGTACCATTTTCTTCCCAAAACACCACAAATTTTATTTTAAAACAATTTCAATACTCAAATATTGTCTTTTACCTTCAATATTTATTGCAATGACAATAATATAATCAAAATTTAATAATATGAGAAACTTAACCTACTACAAACCTCTTTAAAAGTTCAGCTTTCTTACCACTATTAGGTTGCTTCCGGCAACTTAACGACCATCTCAATTGAGCAAAACTATGTTTTTCTATTACACACTTCCCCAATTTCGTACCCGGAACATCATCTTTATTTAATTTCACTCCGAGAAAAGGTACAATTGTATACATTTTTACAAAATATTAGCGCAACTTTCATACCACGTGGGACGCACATGGCAGTCGTACATGTGCTAATAAAGTTCCGATAGTTAGGTACAATGGCTCGCCCCTTGACACCACTGCGCATGGGCCATTGCTTTTCTCTCCCCGATGGGAGAGCACCTTTCCGTTCGTTTCAGATTATACCACTGGGAAATGCAAAATCCCAACACTAGTTCGTGACCGTATATACAAGGCTGCTGAAGCAAGTATGGTGTCACCGTAGATCAGCCATTGTCAGTTCTTAAAGAAGAAGAAGAAGAAGTAGCTAAAATGGTCTATTCGTCAAGAGTAATGAGGGTTCTGAAACTTTTTGTAGCAGGAATCGGTAGGTTCACTTCGCGTTTAGTTTCCGGGGACTCCACGAGGGCGCGCTGGTTCACACAGGAATCTTCCGGACTCTAGACAATTTATTTAAACCTAGATATCCTCCATTTACGATCCAGTTTGAATACTAACCCACTCGTTCCGCAAAAACAGTTTTAATGTTAACCACCTCAGTCGGACTCCTTTACTAACCTAAACTCACTAACGGCCCACTAAAAATTTCGTCACAAATCTATAGAAAGCCAATTTTAATTTTCAAATTCATTTTCATGATCAGCGACCTCAAAAACCCCCTCATTACTGATTTTAGCGAAAAACACTCATTTTTCAATAAAAAAGTCCGTCATTTTGAATATTGAGTTTTGGAATTAATTTTCATAATTAGCGATTCTAGCCCACTGTGGTTCTAGCATCGATATAGATAATGTACCTTTTTCATATTTTTCTGAGTAATAGCTTCTGTGGCACAGTTGAAAAGGGCAAATTAGAATATCCCAGGGATGTCCGGGATCCCGGTAAGGAGAGAAGAATTCACAAAAATTCAGAATCTGAATTCCCAATAATACGTGAATTTTCCTTCATCGAAAGTTCCACCAACGAGTAGAAAAAAAAAGTAAAACCTATTCCTTTTAATCGACTTCAAAAAATGTAATGGAAGTGTATTGGGAGGAATTAAAAAATGGAGGAATGCAAAAGAAAGAATAGAAAGAAAGAGAATGTCTCTTTGAAGACGCAAAAGCTAGTCTTTTTAATCCACTCAGAAAAATTTAATGGGAGCGTATTGGAAGGAATTAAAAAGTGGAGAAATGTCAAAGAAAGAATAAAAAGGAATGGAATAATGTAACTTTTGTGCAAATTTGCATGGATTGCACAGCCACACAAAAAAAGTATACGGAGTCAAAAAAACGATCTATATAACATTGTAGTAATATTGGTCCAGCATAGTCGAAATCCAAATTTTTTTAGTTTATTGCTTACCATTTTTTTTTTACTTTGAATTTTCGGTTTAGGTTAAATTTTTGCAACTTGACTGCTAAATATCTGAAATCGTTTTTAGGGTTTAGGAGAGGAGAGGAGAGAGGAGATGTTTAGTGGCCAACTTGCAAAAATTTAACCTAAACCATACATTCAAAGTCAAATACAGCAAAACGTGGTAAGCAGAAAACGGTATAGATAAAGGATGAAAAGTTAAGGCAATATAAAATATTATTATTAAAATCACTCCGACGTTATGGTAGAGAAAAAAAATGAAATTTCCAAACTTATATCCCACAAAAACGAAAAGAAACTATGCAAGTGCAGATATTTTGTGGACAGATTAGAAAGAATTAAATTAATCGAAAAGACTGCATGTAAGTATGGAATTAAAAATAGCCATGAGAGGTGTGTCTACTGCTCGCATTAAGAGGAATTTAAAAAATTGAAAATATGTTCACCTGCATGGAACACAACACAAGTCGCAATCGTTAAGGAAATACAAAAGAATTGGGTTCGGAGATAAACCTATTCTTTCGTTGGGCACTTCTCCCGATGGAAAATTAGCCCAATCAAAAACATTAAATAATGCTCACTCTTTCGTTTATATCTGAAAATATTAATTTTTCTCTATTCTTGTCTTCTTACCGGGATGTCTATGGGACTTTTCTGGGATATTCAAATGTCTTAAGTAGGACACATATCAATTTTAATATCCTTCTTGGGACATTTGAATATTCCAGAAACGTCCAAAAGACATCCCGGATATTCTGTGATTTTATCCATAAGGAAGGGGAACCATCAAAAAGAGAATATTAATGTTGAAATCCAATGATCGTAATACGAAGCTGGGTCTTCGTATTTCTTGACTTTTAATGTTTCTGCGAACCGCGTTTTCTTCTTTTGTGGAATTGTTTAGATCGTTACAAAGTTGCCGCGTGGTAGCCATATTTTTTTTATAAAGTGACTTTGTATGTTAAGGGGACGCTAACCACGCTATCATGGCAAGATTGTGGGGATTTCTCGCGTTCCATATATATTTTTCTTACATTCTGAATTAACTTGCAAGTAAGATATCGCTTTTATCAGCATTCAGATTACATGTACGGTTTCTCTGCTTTGTTTACGTTCGTGCCTTATCGTGACTTTCGTGATTTATTGTCGGTATAATTTACCATGGTTCATAGTTCTGTAAAGATATTAAAGCTTTTAGCTTTAATTTTCTTTTCACTGAATAAACTATCTGTTCGACCAAAATCTGTTTGACTCTTAACAAATTTATTTCGGCTAGGAAAAACCCACCCCTTGAGATTATAAAATTTTAGAAGACTTCACAGGGTTTTCAGAGTCTGACCGATATAAAAGAATGGATCTGAGATAAAGATAAATAATGTGCTGCTAGCACCTGATAGTACTAGACCTTCGTAATCCTTTTTTTTATTCGCTAGTGGCTGGCGCCCTAGATTTAGAGGATTTAAAATCGTTTTCTCTTTTTGAGATAAGTGAATATGATTTACTTGTTAATTATAAAATTATATCTGAGGCAAAAATAGTAAGGGTTAAATTTTAAGGGGCAAAATTCACCCTTATATATGATACATTGGATTGATTAAGGAATGAACAATACATAATATCTTACGCATACATGGTCTTTGCGCGACCCCTAAATATTAACCGATTACGCTCAAATTTAGGAGAGATTTGTTTTTGGGCATTCAAGCAAAACTGGGAGAGGGGGTGAGAGTAAAAAATTCGAAAAGTAAAAAATTCGAAAAGTAAAAAATAAGAAGTATGGATAATGCCTTTATTGCCTGTAGTTGAAATTTACTACTGCAAATAATGATCCACCTTACAGTAAATGATGATGCTTGGGACCACCTTATCATTTTTCACGTCTGCTCTGCTGGAACATTGTTGCAAGTCATTGTAAATATACCAATCTTTGTTCCTGAGACAGAAGGCAGTGTAATGTCCCATTGAAGTGCTCGACAACCCAGTGTCATAAGGTGGGGTATAATTAACAATCCCAAGAAAAATGAACTTCTTCTTTGAGTTGACCGAGTCATTAGAGTCAGTCGGGATTTCCCGCAGGCTCAGCGAATACTGATCTCTGATCTCCATAAACACGAAAGAACCTATTTGATCAAAATAAAAGGTTATTCAGAGATAACAATGAATAATATATTAGTGTAACAGAGATTACCTAAAATTATTCAAAGAAAATTATTCGGAGTTACCTGTTTCCCTTACAACGTTCTTCAGCAATCCGTGACTTTTGCTTTTTGGACACCGTCTCGATAACAAAAAGTCATGACGGTTCACAACACCACTGAATTTTGCATCTTGCAAGGCGGAACTGTGCACCATTATTGAAGTCACTTCCTGAAACTCAGCTGGACAGTTCTTACTGCAAAAGGTTGCTACTCTCACACCTGGTAACAGCCGAAACATGTCCCTGCTAATTCCTTGGCATCTCCTTCACATCTTACTAGATACGATGTACCAAAAGTTTTTTTAAAATATTTTTTTCTGAGACGATATTCATGAGCATTTCTGCTCTCAAGCGGTAGGAGTGAGCGTTTATGTCACTCACACACTTGAACACACTTTAACATTTGGTCCATAACATACGTGATGACATTTATCGTCGGGATTTTCGTTAAATTTCTTAGCGTTCATAGGATTGGTAGATTATCGTATGCTCCAACGAGCAACATTTTTGTTCTCCTGTCAAAGGCGCAGGTATTAAGCAACGAGTATTGGTTTTTACCAAACTTCAAACTCTGTAATAAAAAACATAATTATGTTAATAATATTGGCTATTCCAATCACTACTGAAACATGACGGGGCTATTCGCCAATGCATACCAGGGCATTGTATTATATTTTTAATAAAAATATTTTTAAAAAAACCTGAATCACAATATAAGAATAGCAACCTTCCACTTGAAAAAACTATTTTTACCTGAAGTTTACCGCAAGATGAATTTTTCAAAATAGGAACTTTTGATAAATTTTCTTGCGAAAGGGCGTCGAAGGTGCGGATATTATTGTCAACGTAACGAGAGATTTTTCCTGATTTACATCTGGACATTACAGATTCTTCCAATTTTCTTTTCTTTGCTTTTTTTCTGTTTCTTTGACAAGCCCTCTCCAGTTTTCTTTTTCACATCCAGTGGTCCGCCGTCAGTTCCCATTACTTCCATTGATGATTTAAGAGATTGAGAAACTGAAAGAAATGATTGTTCTACTGCACTAACGTTGTGGAAGGATTCTTCATCAGCAGAAATCGATATGTCTCTGACAGTGATTCTCTTCTGACGAGAAGCAACAATATGCATATGTCCTGTGATATATTTCTCAAAGTGTAATTTCAAGAAATCATCCAACCGGATCGGAAGGCTTTGTCCGCCCAATTAAACTTTTATTTTATTTTTGAATTCACTTTCGCAAACAACACTGGATGCAGGGATACGTCCATATCCAAACCAGTCTCTATCGATGCAAGACCACAGAGTAAAATATCGCATATCCTTCAATAATTTATGTGCAAGATCAGGAAATTCATATACGCTAACATGAGTGCTGCTTGCTGTTTCAGCTATGCGTTGCACTTCCTGATCTATTTTTTGAGCACACTGCAGCCACTTGCTCGTAAAATTTGATAGTTCTGCTCCCAAGATACTTTCGTTATCCTTTAAATTAGCCAGTTTAGTATGTTCCGCAACTTCTTCGCGGTTTCCTCTGGTTCATCAAAATGAAGCATAGATATTAAATCTTCTCTCATCTTTTGACACTATCCTACCGTCGGTAGGACACCTCGCTGAGAGCAGAAAAGCTTTCAATATGTTCTTCGCAGTTTCCGGATCTAGTACCTTGATTAATAATCCAATCACTGCTTTATAAAAAACTTGGACAGTTTTTGAACTTACTTTTTTGAGTAAGTCTGCGTCAGTTTCAGATGAAATGCGCGACATTGATTCTTATATAAATACGAGGCAATGTTGATGCCTCACATGCCTTCACATACTCGTCTATCATCAAATATTCTGCGAATCTCTCACTGCTCCAATCAGTATCGCTTTCCCGGCATCACTGACAAATTCCTTTGGAAATGATTTTAGAATTGAACCCTACTCTGAGAACCAAAAAGATACTTTATTGGCATTATGGCTTGCAGTGATCATTCGACACACAGAGAAGTGTCCTTCTTCATCACTTGCAACCGCTAAATATAGGAATAGAGGTCCCGATTCACTCTCATCTGAAAGAATTATGGGCTCAAACATAGAACCAGATGCATCGGCTGCAATACAGGCCGGTTTCCTGTCTGCATAGTTGTTGAAAAACTGGCGCTGAAAATGAGTCCAGTATATTACAAAAGGAGGATCCGTTCCAATAAAGTGGATTGTATTAGGCATTGTGAATCGTGTCATCTTTCGATGGCTCGTAATGGGAATGTGTCAATGTGCTCTGCAGCTAGTTCATCGGATTTGACCCTTGCCAACACTTCTCGACTGTATAAATTGGCAGGTTCATCATCTCCGGATTCCTTTCCTTCTGCAGCTCTGTTAATCCGGTTCATCTGAACGGGCTGATGTCGCAATTCCTGCCCGATTTCTTGTCGAATTGGTACCCTTAAATAGATTTTTCTAAACGCCACTTTGTGGTTGCCCTTGAACACTTCACAATCAAATCGGTCGTCATTACCACCAAAATTGGTAATTATGCATTTGAATGTACTGCCGCATTGGCAATGACCTAGAAAATAAAAAAAAATAAAGTATGTAATAATGTTAAATGTATACATACATATGTATATGCATTCGCGTGGGCAAATAAACATTGGGCCAGTTGAAAACCAGCAAGACATCATACGAGACCCCCATCGCCGAGCATTGATTAATGATTATTTTAAAACGCTTATTGCAATTAATGCAAATGAAAATGAGCCACCTCGCGATTGATTAATATATGTCTATTATTTGCTTTTTAATAAACAGAAACCAACAAAATTATCTCCATATAATATATTTATTGTTTATAAAATTTTTCAATTACAAAATTAATAGAAACGAAGTTCTCATATAACATCAAATAATCGATATATGACGCTAAGTAAACAAGAAAATATTTAAAATTATTACCGCAAAAGGCACGTCGTTTGGCATAGTAAAAAAATAAGTATTTATCACATTCCGCTCGAAAAAAAAGTTTTTTATAATACAATATAACAATAATATTATAATAATACAATACTCAGTGGGCGGATGATATTGATCATCAAAGAAAATAAGCTTTTATAATATTTGGATGTTACTTTTGGCTTTAGGGTAAGAATAAATATTAAAATTAAAAAATGTGTTCTTGCAATAATCGGACAAATTAGTCAACAGAAACAATTGAGTACTTCTTTCTTATAGAACTGGACAAACCTCTTCCTCGTAAGTGATAACTACACTTGGCTGAGGTACAGCCCGGTAAGAAGGCTTGCATTCAAGGGTATTAAAAATTGCAATACCTAGGAATGCCGTTTCTGTCCTGCTTTTTTGAATCCCAGATTACGTAGCAAAAATTTGGAGCTGTCAAACGTAACCTGAGATAAATTAAAAACACGATTTCCGTCTAATGCATTAGAAGACGCTTAAAAAGCATAAACTTGACAAAATATAGTAAGATTGTGCATAAAAATACATCACTTTAACATAAAACTCTCGCTTTATTCAAATCTGATCAATCAAAAATATATAAAATAATAATAAAAAAATTTAAAAACTTAGTTTTCATCACAGCTACCTGTGTAGTAATCAATCTTGACAAAATAAAATGACTAATACTGTATTTTCAAATGTTTTTAACCTTATTATTATTCGAAACACAGCAAATAAGAACAGCGAAATGAGCAAATTTAAAAGGGATAAAAAATGTTCCATATTATGGTCGATTTGGGGTATCCAAAAGTATTCAGAAAAACATTGTCACCACTGAGTGCAGAAAAGGATTCAGTTTAAGAGATAACTTCTACTGCTATGGAGATTCAAAACACGAGGACAAAAACCGTATCGAAAAGGAATCAAGAATTGTCACGTTACCATTGAACAGGAAATTTCCGAATACTTTCCAATGCAAGTCTTCTTACCGGGAGGCACGGAGGGAAAATCACTTGTCTCTACGTCGGAATGTACTCCACTTGGACCATTTGCATCCCCATCGGAATGGTTGAAAAGTCTAACTCCAGATGGTCCCATGATGCTGAGCACCGCCAGGTCAGTCAATGAAGGATATCCATTCCTATTTCTTTCGCCTCCACCTTCATTAAAATCGAGAAGCTTATTAGAATACATTTGACATCAAATGACCGTAAGGTAGATGACCCAGTAATCCTGACTTTAAGAGATTTCGTTGAGTTAAAATGTTGAAAAAATTATGTGGGGAAGAATAATTTAAAAGTGTTGATAATAATTAAGACATCGAACTTCCTAGAATACTGTAAGAATGTGGATTACAAAATAAGTAATGCTACTTTTAATTTGTAATAATTAAAAGGACTAAATGCACTGATGACCCAGTAATCGCGATATGGAATCCATTCATGCCCCAGTAATCGTGCGGTTAAGACCATTAAATCGGTTACGACAATTACATCATCAGGGCCTATTCCGCTTTTAAACCAAATCTGTATTCGGTGTAAAAAATTATATAATTTCAATACATTTTGTGTCGACTGTTCTTTTTCAATATTGCAGTTAGAATTCAAAAAACCTATTGCAATTTGACAATTTTTCACTGCGAATACAGATTTGATTCAAAACGAGAATGGGCCCAGATTATCTAAAATAATATATCATTCCAGTATTTATGGAGTGACATGAGAAAATCCAAGTTTGAGGTTTGGTCTTGATTCCAACCCTCTAGAAGCGCCTCCACTTGACACCATAACCTCAAAATCAATTAACAAAAACGAAAAATCAGTACCACAAATATATAATAAATATTTTTAAACATATCTGTCTTGTTCCTTTCAGTTCTTTAGTGGCTGGCGGCCTTACGAGCACCTTTCTTTAAATTATCCCACAGAGATTTCAAATTTTCAACGGAACGAAAATGCACTGTGGATTGAGCGTTGAAATCTTCGCACAGTGAGTTCCAACCTCCTGCCTTTTCATTCCGGGTCTGTGCGACGGTCCTTTTGCACTCAATTATATTTTTATAAGCTGGGGCTAATGAAAAAAAGTTTCAATTTCCAATTTTGTAAAATTGGGAGCGGGGACGTTTTGCCTTCGTACTAATTTCTGCCATATTTGCTGTTCGCCATAACGGTGACCAATGCCTGGCGAAGGGCACGAATGGTAACGGTCAGTTAACTTCCCCCGTCAACCTAACTTGTCGTTTGCTAACCCGCCGTCAGCGCTGGAATGGTCAAAGAGGGCCTAAGTGGACGTAGCACGGTGGCAAAACGTGACCAGGCGCGTGTTTGTTTGCCTATCGGGAAATTTTCCTGCCATTACCGGCGTCCTTGACGAGAAAGGGAAGAGAAAGGACAATGAACATGAGTCACTTAGGGTGAGCAAACTCGTCGTTTGAAAACACCGTAAACTCGACACTTCATCTCACAGACCCTTCACTCAAATTTTCTCTTGAAAATTCGAGTGGGAAGCCGCACAGATAAGTGTTGAGATTTCGAGGTTCTCAACTTGGCCAGTGGCCGAGAACAAGGTTTTATTCGTTGTTGTGTGATTTTTCAAAACTTTATTTCTACGCAAACTGACCAATGGGGTCAGGGAGTTGCCGAGATTTCTTCCCAGAAACAGAGGTGAAACGTATTAATTACGTTAAAAGGAATTTTTTTAGAAGAAAAAGTCGTCACCCGCAACCGCCTTACGAGCCCCAGGTGGGATGAGTCTCGCCAGAGGAACGGAAGACATTTACAGGTTTAAACAATTTCCCGGATTGGGAAAGGATGCTAACGAGCCAAGCGATTGTTGAGACGAGCCCAAGGAATGCTTTTCATTTTTTCCGAATACAGAATAGGAAAAATTTCACTTAAAAAAGAAAAGGTCAAAACAAGAATTTAAATTGAGTTAAAAAAGAGTTTAAAATGAATTAAAAAAGGCAATGAGCAAAACACGTTACCTCTTTGCTCATTGCTGACCAGAAAATTTTCACTTTACTCACATGAATAGGTTGTGTTCATGGTGGTTAAATCCTATTGCACAAAGTCTAACACAACCGTACCTAAGACTGCTCTCCTCTGGAGCAGAAAATCCGAGCGACCACTCACTTGGAGCATCGAGAAGCGAATCCGGCTCGGTCCACTCTGTGGAAAATGAATGGTGATATTCCGCGCCATCTGTGATGAGCCTGAGAACTACAGACGCCTGCATGTGTTGGTCTTTATATATGTATATGCCCCTTCCTTACATGTGTTGAATACTAAAATCATTCAAGAAAAAAGGAATAATAAAGACAAAATGAAGCAAATAAGGAACGAAAAATAGGAAATTAAATATAATTATCATTCTATTTCCCATTTTATGTTTCTCATTCACTTAATTTTTCCTTTATTTAAAGGACTGCAGTACAGAACTACATAACCAACAAAATCGGAATTTTTCAGGAGACTGGAATAATATTCTGTAAAATCGAAAACACCACTCAGAGACAAAACAAAAGTTTACTCCCGAGCTGAAGTGTTTTTGAATTGAGACCAAAAAAGTATAATTATAAACAATTATCTAGTTCCGAGAAATAGAATATCGAAGTTTACAATCTCAAAGTGACAGGAACCTGAAATTCGAACAGGCTCGGTTGCGGATGACAATAAAAAGTGAAATTTTATGTTTGACAAAAAAAAAACTTACTCCCGAGATATTGAGTTGCTGAATTAGAAGAGAGTGAGTTCAATTAGAAAAATTTAACCAATTCCGAGTAAATCCTTTAAGAAGTTTGAGGTTAAAATTTAATGGATTTTGAGAGACGTCTTTGAATAGCGACTAAAAATATATTTGTCTAGTTAGAGTAATAATAAAAACTAACTCCCGAGATATGGGGAGGCTGAATAAAGATAAATAAAAATAAGATTTTTCTTCATCGTCCACTTTTTGGCAACCACATCCACTCACTGCACAAATTTTACGCTCCATGATTAATTATTTTATTCACTTTTTGGAGTCACATGTATTTTGACAGCCACAAGCCACAGCAAACAATTTGCCGCGCACGCGCTTCTTACATCACCCCACCCGTTGGCGTTGAAAGTTAGCGTCATCTGCGATTGGCCAGAGAACTAATATCGCACCCCTCAATGCCTCTCTGTCCTCGCGTACAAGTAATAAAAATTCGCCATTTCGCTGTACAGAGTTGACCGAGCCTGAAGCGAATGAAGAAACGAATGGGACCTGTCTGCCGTTCAACTGCCTCTCCGTGCAGGTCGAGCGCGCTATGCCGTGATTGGCTGAGAGTCCCCACTCTATGCTATAGCAACGGGTCTTCGTTCCCTCTGCTTTCTGCGACGTTCGTCGCGTAAAATGACTTTCTAATAGGTGATATTTTAATACGTAGTTACGAGCGATCGTATACTATTTCGGAAAGTGTGTAAAAGTTCCTACTACAAAAGGTAGGATAAACCTACATATTACAAACAAGTGAGATAGTAGTAGTAGTAGTAGTATACCATTAAGCCATTTCCCTTTCAAATAGTATATATGACTTATATCCAATTTATATATATATATATATTTTTATTTGGTGGCTAAATAGGTTGAACTTAGGCCAGTATGCGTGTTCAGATTCGAAAATAATTTGTTTGCCTTATAAAATTAATTTCTTTAATAGTCGTGTGGCTGTTAGGTAGTTCTCCACGTGTGCAACACTTTGATCTACATTTTAAACAATTTGACACCTTGGAATTTAGTGCGCAAATCAGAAATGATTTTCTTCGGTTGATGAGTGAGTAGTAATTAGTGACACTTATTAGCATATTACAAAACAGTACATTTTGAATGAATATTAGATTAAAATAAAGTGTTTAATGCCCAGAAAAATCATTAAGTTATTATGTCAGAACAGTACATTTATTAATGTATATTATTGGATATTGTATCATATAAAATCTTTTTTTAATACAAAAATAATTGCGGTTTCGAAAACGGAGTTCGAAGTACAAAGCTTTCTCTAACTTCTAGTCAAAACTATTCTAGACAACTTATAGAGGGGAAAACATAATGCAAAACATAAACCATTATTGACAACTGTCTAATCAATTTTTATTAAATTAATTTCATAGGCCAAACCTCCTTTAACCTTCTTTAACATCCTTTAACCTCCTTTCAGGAGCTAAATGTCTCAAGCCTGCAAGAAGCAGAATATCAGTCGGACTGGAAAGTTGAGAAATCATTCATAAAACCGTTTACTGCATTCAGCAACAACAAAAAGTTTGGGCTGCCAGCCAAATCGACACACTCAGAAGTGCTAATAAAAAATTTGATCCCGAGCCATTCATAGTTTCATAAGATTCTGAAAGTTTCAGCATTTTTGTTTTTCCATTCCGCCAGTCCAGTATCAATTACTTCATGGATATAGGTTTTCCCGGGGGGAAAAAAAAGACTGGAGAGGTAGCAGTGCGCTGGTGGTATCAGGGGGGGTCCTGATATCGTCCTGAAGCAAGTGTGAGGACAAATCGTGGACTGCTGCTATAAATGTTTCATTTACGTATATATTTCCGGTGTTTAATTTAACAACGTTTAATGCAGTATATTGTGTACAATTTTGAAAATAAAAGACCATTTACAACCCATAAATATTATTTTATGAATTCTGGAACACATATTTTAATTATTTTATTTTTACTGATGAAACATTTCCAATCATAAATTATGGAAACGAATTCAATTAAGGAAATTTTTAAAAGGAACTAAAAGTAGTAACACCTGTTAGTAAATAAAACTGATAAAAATTATCATTAATGGCAATGGTCTAATTATTTATTGAGGTATAATCTCGAATGAATTTATCATGTATTATTCGCTTACTTCTCGCAAATATACTCCTTCGGAATCCTAAAAAATAGGTTTATTATATGCAGCATATTTCAGAAAATGTAATTTTAGCCATAACATAATAATACAGGCATTCAATCTCATGCGAAAAATAATTTTTTAACTAGTACGATGAATTTCCTGAGGTTTGAGGTTTCTTATACGTAACTAAATTACTTGTGATGGTGTGAAGTAATATGGTTCAACAACTAAAATTTTCCTTCAAATTTAATATCACAAATATCGCAAATAAATAACATTTTTCTTCAAAAAATATTTACGTGAAGGGATCAAACGGAAATTTTTTTAATTGTTTCCGAAGAGGAATGGATGGGATATTGACGAAAGATTAAAACCTTGGCAACCATAATAAATTGACTTTTTATTATTACGATTTTGTAATATTGCAAGTTCGTTCTAAAATTTTGAGTCGACTACGGACCACAGAATGTTTTATATTTCCATTATACATTTTTTTAAATTGAATTAATGGTGTGGAGGATTGTGATTTACACACTTTACTTCAAAATAGTAGCAGATTTTGCGTTTAGAGCCTACTGGAGTTTCCTGAATTTCGTTTTCGGTCAATCGGGTAACCATGCGGCTTTCTGTGTTTACTTTTGCCCGTACTTTTTGATGAATGTGAGGATAGTATACGTACATTCCAGTAAAATAATTACTACTTTCCAGTATTGCAAAGACGTCGCCATTAAATGATAATACAATTTGTTCTTGGGTTGGAACGGGGCCATAGATCTTCCTTGATACGAGTACTTTAATTGGTATATCTGCAGGAAAAGTGTATCTTCGAAGCTCGTATACCCGGTTCTGATTATTATATGGAATAAGCCGAATAAATTCAAGTTGGTCAAGACTATATTCACGTACGCCAGGAGAAGCAATAATGGTAGTAGGTGAAACTATATGCCTGGCAAGAGGAGATCTGGACCTGGCATGAATAGGAGGCTCGGCAGACGGAGACCTAGACCTGGCAGGAAGAGAACGCTCGGCAGAAGGATGATACCTGGCAAGAGAATGTTGTATTTCAGAAGAAGAAGAAGATGAGCCGCGATGAGAAACACCAGGAATAGGCGCACCATTAGGTAAACAGTCGAACTCGGAACTTAACTCTGCAAGAAGAAACAAACTAATAATTTTTTTTAAGTACCTTGGTATATCATGATCTCCAAGCCGCAACATTGGAAAAGTTTTATTTTTTCTGTTTATTTACAGAATTTATTGCGCTTTTATCCACGCATGTACTGGAATTCTCACAGAAAAAACAGAAGATAAACTTTACATCGATTTCCGACGAAAGATTATTTGCAACAAAAATTAACTTCAGAGGATAAACTTTACAAAAATATCGCTTAAACTTTCTTTTGTTTTTCCATGACAAACACATGTATTTTAAAAGACGTGAAGTTGGCTGAACAAAACTTTATCGCTCTAAAAAATTCGTATTCATAACGGACGAACTCATTTAGAGTTTGCAAAATAATAGAAATCGGAATAAAATGCGGTTCCGGAATGTTGAAATACGTCTTTAAAGTTATATATATATGTATATAATAAAATATAATATAGGATCATATTCACCAATAGAATTGAGGATGACCATCCACGTGACGACCTGTGTACATACGATCTCCATTCTTTGCAATCAGGGGAACAACTGATTATACCGTTAATGGAAAATTTGTTTCAAAATGTAATTAGTGATTATTCGAGTGCTACATTAGATTATATAATAAGTCATTAAGTCCTTATCTTATTAATTATACACGGAGTAATTTTATTCAATAAAATGTACCCAATTAGTTCGGTAGATGGAGGACATTACTGCATTTAGATAATTGATATGAGGAATGTATTATGTTCACACAAGTTTATTATAAAATACGCAAAGTAATGTAAATTTTTGTATTAAATGAATGATATAAAGATTAATTTCGTGGGATATTGCCAATTCACCTCAAACGAAGTATAGATTGCAGAATTTGTTCAAAGATTTTCACTTTTATTAGGAGAGGAATTGCACAACAGTGAAGTAAAATGAGAGCGCTAAAGATGTCAACATTCTCAGGGCTGAAGTTTAAAGCCAAGTCCCCCGTGGAAACTTAAAAGAAATTTAAATTCGCTTAATATTGTAGGATTTCAGAAAATATCCAACTATATAGACTATCCTTTTTCTCCAAATAAATATTAATTATTAGGTTACTAAATAAAAGTAGAATATATTTGAAATTGAGGTGTAATGAAACGGGTGATGAAAAAACATTGCGACGGCGCTGGACAACTAACACCGATGCCAGTTTCATGTACAGTAAAGTCTCGCGTATTTCCGCGTCCTTGAAACGTAAGGATTCGTTATTTTCAAGGCTGGAGGGGCCCCCACCTCTACCGCGAGTGGGCAGGTTCTTTTTATCAAGCGACGTTCATTGGCTGCCTGGCCTTGTATTGGTGCGCTTGCTTTAAGAAACTTTTTCAACTGTGCATGTGCCGAAAACCGCGGTCGATTTGAAGTCAATAAATACTATCAATAATGAAACGCATAAATAGACCCGACATTCTCAGAACTGCTGGCCCACGCAGTTTCTCAGCTCAAGGGGCGAGAGACGGTTGCGACTCGTGCATGAAAAACACCAGCAGCATAGGGAGAGAAACGTTTCAGACGGCCCCGATTTGTGCAGTTGAAAATGTCGCGGTCCGTTGGTCAGTGTTTTTGTTGAGGTATGACGTGAAAATGTGAAATTTCTTGGAAATAATACAAGTTGCCAACTAAAAATCAATATGACAGACTCAAAAAGCGACTCAAATATTTCGCGGCAATTCTAGGCTAGGGCAGAATGTCAGCCATCAGAAAGGTTAGCATATATACGACTGCAACCGCACACGAGTTTTTGGCGAAAATATTCTAAAGGTAAAGGTAAGTGATAAAGGTCTAAAAAGTAATATTTCTCAAGTGTAAAATCTATTTCCTCAGTTATGTCCCATTCTTTTCTCGAGTGACGACCTTTCAGTTTCACGAAATACAGGCAACTGTCCGAAATTTGAGGTTACCAATTTGACGTGCTACTAACCTAAAATTTAGGATGTTTTATTTTATTTCGTGAAACTGAAAGATCGTCAATCGACAAAAGAATGGAACGTGACTGAGAAAATGCATTCTACACTTGAGAAATATTACTATTTGTACATTTATGACTTTTACGTTTAGAATACTTTCTCGAAAAAGTCTGCATTCCCATGACGTCGTCCCAAAATACTCAATTTAAGCCAACGAGGGCGCTCTTCGGACCTCTTTTTGTTCATTGGTCAGCCATTGACGTGGAGGAGAGTGTACAGGGACCGTGGTGGGAGTTGACGGAACTGCGCAATTTGAAATAACCGCATACAGGGGGCTTGAAATAGGGGTGTCTTGAAATAAGGGGGACTTGAAATAAGGGAGACTTTACTGTATTATATTAGATAAACGTTTATTTTTTAGCCTGCTGGCCTTAAAAAATT
>CAKNYM010046585.1:0-18488 GCA_932195095.1 Andricus curvator
TTCTACATATTGCTTATCGTAGCTAACATTAATGACTTTGATAGAATCAGAAACACTCGAATACACTACAAAATCGCAGTCTTTTAAATTCAATAAGGCCATACCAAATTGAATCTGCCCATAATACTGATGTCTCTTTCTTAGTTTCAACCTATTTTTTTCAAACTTTAAAAAATGTTTGCACTTTGTCGCTAAAATGATATCGGTCGTATTTTGTAATTCATAAGGACATTTGATTTCTAACAATCTATACACTTCATTATCCTTAATGACGATACCATCAGGTGAATAAGCCATCCACGGTTCAGATGTACAAACTATTAGACCACATTCTTGCACGAATAAATTATATTCTTTGGCATACTTTATCCTAGCTGCACTTTCATACTCGTTGCCATGGCGAGTATATTTGCTTTTGAATTCCTTTGCCCAAAAGTACTTACGGGGTTTTTGCTGGCCAATTATCTTTAGAATATGTGTATAAACTATAACACCTGCAATAGAAATAAACATAAATGATAAATTTTATATTTCGTATTATCACCAAAATTGTGATAATTTTTTATACCTGCTGCCTGTGACCCTGAATTTTCTCTCCTTTTGCCACTCAGATTCACAAGCCTTTGTCGATTGAGCTGTTTGCAATACGTTATTGCAAATTATTTTGCTATTGTACGTGTTCTGACCACGGTGTGCTTGAAGACTGAGCAAGTTTGACTAAAATGGATGCAAAATCTGCTAACGCAAAAAGTTTCTATATCGCTTGGACATTAAAAATCAGCTGAAATTAAAATCCTAGATGCTCCCTTTCGCGAGTTACGCGCATTTGTAGATTCTTACATAACAGCCTGTACTACAAAGCTTGCGTAATCGAGTTTATTAAGTACAACGCTTTTTTAAGTTTACCGTTTTTCCAAAATATATCGAAAATAAGTTTGTGTTGCTTATTTTTTACATTTGGAAAATTTATTTACCACTTTTAGCCAAGCCCAGGCCCAACGACGAGGACGTAGTGGCTGAATGGCCCGATTTTGTATTTTTTGTTTCAACTTTTTTTGTATTTTTTATATATTATATATTGAATGGTATATATAATAAATTATAAATCCAGTAGTATGGATAAATTTAAATATGTGTTTTTTTAACAAAATTTATAAATATAGATTACTAAATAATGCTTAAAATTATAAGTGAAGCGAAGCAAATTCTATTACTGCTTTTAATAGCTGTAGGAGCATGATTTGTGCTGTATACATGTTACCCTGTAACGTGCCCAGAATTTAAAAAATCACGATGTATAGATTCTCCGGTTTTCTCTGACCAATACCCTAATCTATTGCTAATAGATCCGGAAATATATCAAGTGGTAGGAATTTTTTAAATTATACCCTATGTTACTGCTTATAAAGCAATGAATAAAATTGTTCATTGTCGTTTTACCTCTGGAAAAATACGTATACAGCACAAATCATACGCCTTACAGCTATTAAAAACAGTAATAGAATTTTCTTCGCTTCACTTATAATTTTAAACATTATTTACTAATCTATATTTCTAAATATTATTAAAAAACACTCATTTAAATTTATCCATACTAATGAATATATAATTTATTATATATACCATTCAATCTATAATATATAAAAATACAAAAAAAAGGTTAAAAAGAAAACAAAAAAATACAAAATGGGACCATTCAGCCACTACGTCCTCGTCGTTGGTCCTGGGCTTGGCTAAAAGTGGTAACTAAATTTTTCAAATGTAAAAAATAAGCAACACAAACTTATTTCCGATATATTTTGGAAAAACGGTAAACTTAAAAAAGTGTTGTACTTAATAGACTCGATTACGCAAGCTTTGTAGTACAGGTTACCATACCATTAAGCCATTTCCTTTTCGGGGTAGGCGTGACACTACCCGATTCGGGTAGTGTTTCTAGGTTGATAACTTGTAGTAAATAACTACAATTGTGGGCTCACCACACCCACGATGTGCCAACAGCACTCAGTTTTCTCGAATGGTCACCCATCCAAGTGCTAACCGCGCCCAACGCTGCTTAACTTCAGTGATCTGACGAGAACTGGTTTTTTCATCGTGGTATGGCTGTTGGTTGTTATGTAAAAATCTAAAAATGCGCATAACTCGCGATTTATATCCTTTAAAAAGATGATTTCTTTGAAGGATATAGCATTTTTAATAATGCAGTCTGTATAATCCTTTTTTGTTCGGTGACTATCATTGTTCTGGTTTACATCAGGTACACTTCTGTTTATATTTTGAATTCCCATGAAAGGAACTCTTGACACTCTTGGTTGTAATGCATTATTCATTGCATGATTTCTATAAAAAAATGTTGATTAAAATGTTATGTTTTAAATAATTAATTTGAACTATGACTTTTCAAGATCAAAATATGACTTTTTTAACAACAAATAAGTTTCTACGAACAAAATTGACTTTTTCATCCAAAAAGACGAATTTTTTAACCAAAAGGGATGAATTTTTAACGAAATAGTTTAATTCTCTACCAAATAGTTGAACTTTTTCCAAGAAAGATGAAATTTGTACTAAAACAGATGAATTTTTAATAAAAAAAAGGAAAATTTTTTTTTTAAGTTCAACTTTCATCCAGAAAAGCTTTCAGTTAATTTTTGAACACCAAAATATGACTTTTAAACAAAAAGTAAATTTTCTACGAAATAGTTAAATTTTTAACAAAACAGTAAAATTTTATCCAAAAGTATGACTTTTTAACAAAATAGTTTTATTTTCAACCAAACAGTTACATTTTTATCCAAGAAAGATGAAATTTCTCTTAAAACAGATGAATTTTTATTTGAAAAGAAAACAAATTTTTAAAAAATAGTTGAATTTTCATCCAGAAAAGATTCCAGTTGACTTTTCAACACCAAATATTAAATTTAACCAAAAAGTAAATTTTCTACAAAACAGTTAAATTTTCAACAAAACACCATAATTTTTAACCAAAGAGTATGACTTTTCAACAAAATTGTTTAATTTTAAACCAAACAGTTGCACTTTTATCCAAGAAAGATGCAATATTTCTACTAAAAAAAAAAGAACTTTTAAATTAAAAAGACAAGTTTTCAGAAAAAATATTTTTCATCCAAAAAAGATTTCAGTTGACTTATCAGCAACAAAATATGAATTTTAACAAAAGGTTAATATTATACGAAAAGAGTTGAATTTTTAACTCAAAAAGACGAATTTAAAAAAAAACAGTTGAATTTGCCAACAAAAATTATGACTTTTTAAGAAAATTGTGAAATTTTTAACCAAATAACAAAATTTATAACTAAAAAGATAATCTTCAGGAGAAACTTTTTTCGAATTTGCAAAAATTACGTACATGAGTGAAGGACCCCTCCCCCCTACCACAACAAAATGTTGTGACCCCTCCCCCTTGAGATGTTACGTAATTCAAATACGGCCCCTTATTAAAAGTTGAATTTACTTATGCTTTGCAAGAGCTGTTTCTGGATGACAACTAATTAGCCTGTTTCTTATATTTTCTTGGGTATGAATAGGAAGAAGAGGTAACCTTTTTTGATTAATACAACAAAATGTTTTTGTCGAGTGAACTTCAAATTGTTCTAATACAGGTTCTTTGTGCTTTTTCCATAGGCACTTCTTGTCGGTCGAGGAAACAAACTCCAAAGTATTTAAATCTCTTCTACAAAAAAAAAGAAACAAATAAACCTTATTGACACTAAAGTAAATATATAAATATAACATTTTAGTCACAGCAATTACTTACCTGGTGCAGTACAGAAGGACAGCTACTGTGTGTTTACACTATTGACTGGAACCGGCTTTGCACGAACATGTCATTTTGTCAATAGACACGAAATATTCTTTATCCGAGTCATTAATACTGATATTATGAATTTTTAATCTGCCAGTTATTGTATGTCGATCTTTTGTTAAGGCACTAGTTTGAAGACATAAAGCATACAAGTCGATGCTTTTACCCGTTTTCGCACTCGCACCGCACATGATTATCATGCCAGAATTAATTACTCGCTGACCTTCTATCATGTTCCTGGATGACGGCGTAGCTTTCGTGAACTGGCACAGAGTATCTAACCGAAGTGACAATATTTTTCTCGTCCTTAATTATTAATAATACCATTTTTTGTTTACGACTCCCATTAAAAACAATACTGATGTGTATACTGCGGCCGGCCATGTTTTTTGCGCGACACGAGCGCCCTCCGTCCCGCGGTGTTATTTTTCTTTTCCAATACACTTCACGCCATCAAGGCGGACGCGTACTTCTGAATCTCCAGTGTCTTCATAACCGAATTTTTCTAAGCACAGCTTACATCGTTGCGAATGTCAGAGATCCTCCCCTAAAAATGGCCAGGAACCACGAGATGATTGGCGACGGAGCGTTCCTTTACAAAAGCCGCGGAGCAAGCGGCCGAGACCATTGACCTGAATTTTAAAATCAGAAGTGAGGAAGGTGCATTACTCCATATAGATGTTTCACTTCTAAAAGCCGAAGTAAAGAAAGCAGAGGTTGAAAAATGTCACCAACAGCTACTCGACAAGAAAATGCACGGAAACTTTCACAGAAATGTAGAAAAACAGTCCTTGTCGAAGGAGCAAACTTTTGCTTTCCTCAGATCATCAGGACTTAACTCAGGTACAGGGGGTTTTATTTTCGCATGCCAGAACGGTGTCATTTCCACCTTAGCATACCGTGGCGCATTTTATGTCAAGAAGTTCCCAGTGATAGGTGCAGAGCGTGTCTTGCACACACTGAGTACCTAGAACACATACTATAGGTGTGTCCGACCCACGCAGTAACGGTATATCTATAGACATAATGCGCCCCTAAGAGTGCTTTATTACCATCTTTGTCGCTCTTACGGTGTTGGTCGTGACCCTGCCCTGCCGAACGCTCCAAGGGAGATAGAGTCAATTGTCCAAAACGAGAAGTGCCAAATTTTCCGTCCGAATACAACGTCACTGCCAAGGAGGAAGAAAAGGAGGAGATATATCAAGACCTTAAAAGGGAACCGCAACGACTTTACCCAAAATATACCGGACAAGTAATTGTCCTTGTGACATGTGCTCTCGGAGGTGCGAAGCTATCACTGGTTCGTAACCTTAAAGCCATACCCGCGTGCCAAAAATATGCCAAGGCACTTGCGAGATGGATGCAGAAGGCTGTCATCCTTGGGTCGCTTCGTGTTCTCAAGACACACGAGGGTTTCGCCGGCCTGTCTTGGTGATTTCATCATGCCCTGTGACCACCCATCTCACGGTTGTGAGACGTGGCCATGAGTGTGATTTACCGCGGTTCTACTGGGAGCCGGTGTCATTTTTTAGATGGCGGTTGCTCTCAGTGGGACCCTGCGGTGGTTGTTTAACCCTTTTTTATATTATATATATATATATATATATTCGGTATTCGGTTTTGATTACTTGGGAATCGAACCGAAGGGCCTATGACGTAAGCCATCGAACGCGTCCTCGGGTTGCGGATAGAGGGTCCTTGTACCAAGAGTTTCTGCTGAATATGGTTACAATAATTAATAAGCAGTCGCGGACAATTGTCCAGGGATTGTCCCGAAGGAATAACCCCTAAGCGAAGGCGTAGCAACTGTGCCGAAAGCTGAATGGCACCTGGGTGAGGTGTCTCAAACGGTGACTCTGGGATACCGATCGACCTCTCAGAGTATCAGCCTTATCTTTGCACGCGGGGCTCTACAAGGATGGACGAACCCTTTTCCCTAGCTGCTCGTGGGAACAACAATGATAACACCAAACATAGTTGTAGGAAGTGCGGTTTAAAACAATCGAACGCGCAGGGCTCCCGACAATGGGTCGGACAACAATGCCGACTACCCTAGAGTTGGGGGAGCCAATCAAGACGGAGTCAATGCGATTGTCCGGCAGAATCTCATTACTTTTAGGTGGGCGGATTTACTCAGGGACGACCTGCTGGAGTGCTATGATACCAGTATGGCCCCTGAACGAAAAGGTTACATGGCGCGACTGCATGCTTTGTGGTGCGAGAAACACCCAGAGCTCTCGGATTTTTCGCAAAAACGTCTGCGAAACCGTGCCGAGGACCTCCGGAAAAGGGGTTATTTAAGCGGAACGCCTACTCAACCGCAGCCAGAACAAGCCAGCAACAGACAAAGACAGGCGACACTGAGACCAACCTCGAACAGGCATCTAATGGACGAAGAACGATGCTTCAAGACCCGGAGAAACATCAACATTCAAGTTTCTCCCAAGCCCAAAGATCTGGCTGAACTGGATGATGAGCTTCGTGGAGATTTTTCCGCAGAATCCGACCTCTGGACTATCAATTGTAGTGTGTACAATGCAGCGAGAACTTTGGCAGATGCAAACCGTAAAACAAAACCAACGGTTGATCATAAGACCAAAAGACGAATGCATCAACTCAGCACAAAGATAGGCTGGGCAAGACAGTACACTGAAAAAAAAAGTTTTTGAATCAAAAAAAATTTCTTTGATTCAAAGAAATGGTCGTACTGAATACGTCCAATCATGTATTTCTTCAATTCAAAGACATCGTTTAATTGTATAAAAAATAAGAAATTATTGAAGCAAATAAATAATTGTTTCAGCCTCTGAAATATTATTTGAGCGAATGGACGATTTCTTTAACTGAATGAAATTAGATATTTGGATTTAAAAATCAGTCAGTTGATATGATCGAACACAATTTCAATTCTAAGAAATATTTTCTTAATTGAAAATATTGTCGATCGGATAAAATAAACGTTTTTTTAATTGACAGATTTGATTTTTTGTTTCTATGAAGCGTACTGTAATTCAAAAATACGACCTATTGATCGGATGGAAATATTTCTTTAAATCAAAGAAATATGAATCAAAGACAAAAATATTCATTTTAAACCAAATAAATGACTCATTGTTCCAAATGAATGTGCCATGAATGGGAATGAATATTTCTTTGAGATGAGAATATGTGAATTGATGGAAAGAAATATATTTTAAAGTCAAGCAAATATTTTATAGGCTCACAAAACTATTTTTTCGCAATAAAGTAGTTCGTACTTCAACTGTAGTACATATTTTCCTAAATAAACAAATGGATTCTTTCAGCCTAAATTATAATTAACATTGTTATTATTATACATATTTAATTTAAACAACGCATCACGAATATATTTTACAATCTTGATGAACCTGAAACAGAAAAATTCGATGAAAAATCCACCTCCAGCAGGAATCGAACTTGGGTCCGTCGAGTGTCAAATCCACAACGATGACCACTACGCTGTCGCAACATGGAAATTATAAGGCGGAAAGCCGTATTTAGCTCTCGCCATAAATGCCAAAGAAATATTTCTTCAAATCAAAAACATGGATATTGAATTTAACAACAGATTTCTTTGATCTAAAGAAGTATTCAATTGAAACAAATTATGCCAAATTATTGAATGTTTGATTTGAAAAAATAATTACTTCGTTAGAAAAAATGTTTATTTGTTATGAATAATTTAATTCTAGTAAGCAAATAAAACATTTCCTTCAAATGAAGAAATAAATATGTATGCAAACACAATACCTGGTTCATCTAAATAAATGCTTCATTGTTATAAATGCATGAACTCTTTGTAACAAATAAATATATTTTTAATTTAATTAATATTATTTTGAATTAAATCATTATTGCTTTGATTTGAATAAACTTAAGGACTTGATTCAAATATGCACAATTAATTGATTCAAATGCGTCCGAATCAATTCAAAGAATCGAACTCATTGAATCAAATAAATATTTCTTTGCGATGATTATGTCGACTTCTGGCATGGAATAAATATTTTGTTCAGTTTAGTGAATATACCTTTATATTAAAAGAATATTTTTTAAATTTAAATAATACTTGCATTGTGTTGATTACAATAATTGTTAGAATGCAATAAATATTTATTTAATTGAATGAATATTCATTTATCTTCAATTAATATTTCTTCAATTTAAGTAATTATTTCGTTGCAATTATTATATCAACTTTTAGCTTGCAATAAATATTTCTTTCAATTTAATGAATATACATTTGTATTGAAAGAATATTTTTTACATTCAAACAATTTTATTATTGTGTTTATTATGATAATTGTTAGAATGCAATAAATATTTGTTTAACTGAATGAATATTCAGTTATCTTGAATAAGTATTTCTTCAATTTAAGTCATTATTTCGTTGCAACAATTATATCAACTTATAGTGTTAAATAATTTTTTTTTTCAATTGAACGAATATCGATTTATCGTGAAAAAATATTTTTTAAATTTAGATAACTGTTTTATTATTATGGTTTTGACAGTTCTTAGCATGAAATAAATATTTCTTCAATTGAATGAAAATTCATTTATCTTGAGTGAATATTTTCTTGACGAAAAAAAAATTAACTAATTGCTCCAATGATGTATGAATTATTCGATTCTAAAACATATTTATCCATTTCAAGGAATCGATTTCATTGGACTAAAGAAGGAGTTCTTCAGGCGCCTAAAACGTATTCAATAAACCTAGATTCCTACCTTCTAGGAAATCATTTCTTTGTCTTGATATTTTTCGCATTTAATGCGAAGAAATATTTACTCATATTAAAGAAATTTCACACAAAGAAATCATTTCCTTGAATTAATGCGTGAATCTTTTGCATCTAAACAATATTAACTTAACTGAAGTAAACAATTCCTTGGTCGAAAGAAAAAAAAACCAAAGAAACGCATTTCCTTGAATCAAGAAAAATTTTTTTTCAGTGTACGCGTCCCGCATTCAGGGTGTGACTGACTACATAACATCTGGCAGGACTTTCACTGCCAAGGTTCGACAGTTCGCGCGCGAACTGCGGATCCGTCATCACACAATCAACAAGTCAAAGCTACTGACCATCAGGCAGCATATTGTTGACAGAATACGAATACTATCTAACGCTGGGAGAAGTCTAGAACGGAGAGAGAGGTGGGTCAGAGAAAATCAACAGTTTTTGTCTGACCCATCTCGACTCTTCCAAGACCCTCCAGTTACTGTCGACCATCCGACCAAACCAGATGAGGTCGAAGCATTTTGGAGGGAAGTCTACGAAGTCCAACATCCACTCGAAGAAGGCTCAAAGAACATAAATAGCTTCAAGGAGCTGTGCAATGCCCTCATAACAGCTGAGGAGGAATGCCCACCTATCACTACCGAGGAGGTGAAAAACATATTAAGAGGCATGAAGAACTATTCCGCTCCGGGACCAGATGGTATCAAGACCTTCTGGTGGAAGAAGTTTCCTTCAACCCACCAACATCTGGCACGAATTTTCACCTCATATCTAAAGTCGGAAGAGCCTATTCCGGAGTGGTTGGTGGAAGGGCGCACAGTGCTCCTGCCGAAGACGGGCGACTTAGCTGACCCTAAGAATTACAGGCTAATAACTTTTCTGAATACACTGTATAAGATCTTCATAGCTATCCTAAATGATAGGATTGGTCGGACAATTGGACCTGTGTGGCGAGAGATGTATGAACAACGCGGCTCAAAGAAAGGCGTATTAGGATGTCAGGAGAACTTGCTCATCGATAGATGTGTCTGTAAAGACGCAGAACCCTATCAGCGATTTCTATCGATGGCCTGGATTGATTACCGGAAAGCTTTCGATTCAACCTCCCATAGACTTATCATCTGTCTGTTCGAAAGCTTAAAGGTTCATCCACACATCGTGAGGTGCATAGAGAGATTAATGCCGCTTTGGAAAACCAGATTTACTATCTCATCTGGAAAACATCGTGTGATCACTAACAGTATCACCTTTCAGAGAGGTGTGTTTCAGGGCGACACCATGAGCCCTCTCCTCTTTTGCCTCACATTATTGCCACTATCTCTCGCACTTCGCCATTCCGAAGGGTACCTATGCGGCAAACCTGGAAACCGAAAGCATAAGGTCACTCATGTATTTTACATGGATGATCTTAAGATCTATGCTAGGAATCAAGAGAAACTACATCTAGATCAAAAAATTGTCAAAGAGTACACTCAAGAGATTGGAATGGAGTTCGGGTTAGAGAAACTCGCCAAGGTTAATTTGAAGAAAGGAAAACTTAATGGCATCCCCGGAGATCCTGAGCTCGTTGACAGAAGCGCTATATGACACCTTTGCGCTGGAGAGACCTATACATACCTGGGCGTGCCACAGAACCGCATTCAGGACGTGACATCTATAAAGGATACTCTCCGATGCAGATACAAACGTCTCATCCGACGGATATGGTCTTCCGAACTGTCGGTGACGAACAAAGTATCTGCAACGAACATGCTGGACGTCCCCGTAGTGCTCTATTCATTTGGAGTAGTTCCATGGACGAAGGACGAGCTCAGATACCTCGATATCTGGTCCCGAAAGGTTATGCACATGAACAAAAGCATGCACCTTAAGTCTTATGCTCCACGACTTTACATCTCACGCCGTCAGCGTGGTCGCGGAATACTGAATCTTGAATGTCTTCACAACAGGATTATTCTGGGTACAGCACATATGGTCGCAAATGGACAAGACCCTCTTCTTAAAATGGTCAGGAAACACGAAGAAGTGGGCAAAGGGGCGTTTCTGTACAAAGCAGCGAGGCTGCTGAAACACTCGGCCTTGACTTCAATATCAGGGGTGAGCAAAATGCATCAAATCTTATCCATCTTGAATACTCACTCCTGAAGGCCCGGATTAAAAAAGCACAGGAGAAAAACCTCCACGAACAGCTCCTGGACAAGAGGATGCACGGCATCTTCCACAGAAATGTGGAAGATCAGTCGATGTCGTATGAGCTAACGTTTGCTTTCCTTAAATCACCCGGATTGAATTCGGGCACAGAGGGCTTCATTTTGGCATGTCAAGGCTGTGTCATTTCCACTCTAGCATACCGTCGCCACATTTTGAGCCAAGACATTCCCGATGATAGCTGCAGAGCGTGTCATGGACCCCCCGAGCATCTAGGATACATACTATCTAGTTGTCCAACTCATGCGGGAACGACCTACATCCAAAGGCACAATGCGGCACTAAGAGTGCCTTTATTACCATCTCTGTCACTCTTACGACATTAGCCCAAATACGTCTCCGCTAGACGCTCCAAGAGAAATAGAGTCAATTGTCGAAAATGAGAAGTGCCGCATATACTGGAACTTTATATTCTCGACAATAGTTTCTGTTGCGCACTCGAGCCCTGACATAGTTTCACTTGACTTCGAGAAACGAAACCATGTTAGTTATCGAATTTTCGGCACCAGCTGACAAAAACGTCACAGCCAAGGAGAAAGAAAAGAAAGATAGGTATAAAGACCTTATACGGGAGTTGCGACAGTTAAACCCGGAATATTCTGTTAAGCTAATCGTCTTGATCATCGGCGCTCTTGGAGGTGCCAAGGTTTCACTGGTTAATAGCCTGAAAAGCATCCCTGCGTGTCAACAAAATGCTGAGACACTTGTGGGGAAAATGCAGAAGGCGGTCGACTTTGGGTCGCTCCGTGTCCTCAGGGTGCACGAGACTTTTGCCGGATCATCGTATTGAATTCCTCGCAGACTGTAACCACCTATCTCACGGTCGTGAGACGTGGTTACAGCTGAAATTTTACCGCGATTTCGCTGGGAGCGGGTGCAATTTTTCATATTAGCACCCGCTCCCGGCGAAATCCTGCGGTTGTCCTTATGACAAACTTTTAACTATATATAAATATAAGGATCAAAAATTAATTTTAATTTATCAATTATATGGTCTTTAGGATTTATTTTTTTATTTTCTATTCGAGGAATAACTGGTGTAACTTTAGCAAATTCATCTATTGATATTGTTATGCATGATACTTATTATGTTGTAGCTCATTTTCATTATGTTTCATCTATAGGGGCAGTATTTGGAATTGTTGGAGGGGCTATTCATGGATATCCTTTAATTACAGGTTTAACATTAAATCCAAAATGATTGAAAATTCAATTTTATTCAATATTTATCTATATAATATTTTCTGACGAAGTTTCATTGCAATTTTGTAATTAATTAATGTGCGAGCGCAAAAAAATTAATTTTTAACCTGTAAAAAAGCTTTCATCTCTTTATTCATACTTTTTACCTTAATGAAACATTTTTATGGCATATATATGCTTATACAATAGAATGAAAGCTTGAAGTTTGATGCACAATATTTATGGATATAAAGCGTTCTTTCATTAATATTTATAAATATTTGAGGACTTTTTATTGGACATTACATTTTCCAACAGTAGATAATCTCAAAATTACGAAAAATGTCGCTGTCAAAATTGACAGATCTGCGACTGTCTCGCAGTTGCTTTAAGTTAAAGGTTGTGTTTGTTTGTTTATTTTGATTCGTGAAGCTTTTAAATGTAAGTCATTGTAGATAATAAACTAAGAAAATAGTGTGAATTATTATTAATTATTAAAAAGCACGGAAAAGATATCATTTTTAGGATTAAGGTATGTAAAAATTCTGCACTTTTCTGCCAACGCAAGTCAGGTTGAATGGTATGAAGGTAATCTCTTACCAATCTCACGGAATATCACAGATAAAATATTTCAATAATTTATGCTTTTGTGATTTTTCTAAAATGATCATAGTTTCAATTGTTATTTACTCAATAAAATGATTTTAATTGTATAAGTATATACTAATAATAAATTATAATTTTCTGGAATTGAGTATTCTGTAAGATTTCCGTTTCCCGCGTGAAAGTGTGTAGTAGCGGTGAAATTTTGAGGCTGAGTTTTTCTGATAATAAGATCATCCACTATTTTTTTTTATTTTTGCATATTAAAGTATATGCTCTAAAATCACTAATAATACCAGCATAGTGTAACGAAAACTTTTTTTCGAATTTATATTTGAAAAAGAAAAATTTGTACACATTTAAAATTCCTATATTGGTCGCGCCCATTCCGCCATCTTGATGTGACGTAGCTAGCCGCCAAACGCTTGTAAATAAGCCGGACGATTCACGCTTTTTTCATAAAAATGCAAAAAAATCAGCACTACCATTGGTGTTTTGTGCCTCCATGCAAGAACACGTTTGTCAAAAATTCAGGAAAATTATTCATATCTATACCCAAAGGTGAGGAACGAAAAAAATGGTACAAAATTGTTCGTCGTGACATGTGCCCTAATAACCACATCTTTAACGTCAACAGTATATTGTTGCGAAGATAATTTCAACGTAAGAAAATATTTTTATTTAAAATAGAAAACTATCAAATATGCTTTTTTGATAACATGAAACCCGTACTTTACTGATATTCAACAGTATTATATATATGGGATGCCGGGACGTATGTGCACTTTAACCTTAAACTCAAATTGTTTATTTGCGCAACAAGTATTATAAAATTATATATTTTTTAACTTTGGAATCATGCTGCTATTTTTTAAAAAGAGTTTCCGCTAAAGAGCGAATATATATATATATTTAATTCTTATATTTTATCAAGTGCAAAATCAAAGTATTGAATGTTGAGGTTAAAGCTATCGCTTTATGTCAACATCGTCAACATCTATAGCATCTATAGTCGATTATTTCGTTTCCTTTCTATTTCTTTTATTTAAACTAAAATAAATACGATATTATAATCTTGATCAAATGAATAACTTTAAATTCAATACAATACACCGGTTTGAATATTCAAAACGGTTTAAATACTTTTTCGCTTTCACTCCTCGAGTCTCAGCAACATTGAAACTGGAGCACTTCGCACAGAAATCACTTATTATAAGTGTACTCACTTTTTGCAAATTATCCGAACTGGCTTTAACGTATCCAGGCATATTGATACTTCGTAAAAATAAACCCTTTTTGCCAAAAAACGTTGATTATTAATTATTTCGTTTGTTTTTATCAATCTGACCATGTATTTTCTTCGGTTTTGACGGCGCGTGACGTCACACCGCGTGTTTCGAGCCGTGAGGGCGCCACATGTTTTCTTTTACAAATCGACATTTACGCTGGATATTTTATCACTTTTTAATAAATTATTATAAATTAATAAATAAACTAAATTAAGTTTTAATTTCACATTTTAATTCTTTGAGAGTCAAAGTTTATAAAAAACTCAAGTATAAGGCAAACAAAATTTTTGTGGATGACCCTATTGTGGTAAAGTTTGAGGTGAGTGGATTGTGGATGTGTGTAGAAGGGTTCGTTTGTGAGGGATTGATTGAGAGATTGAAAGATTGACAAGGGGGTGAGAATATTTTTGAGGATAAAGACAGATTTGTGTTAGGGATCCCGGAATCGAGTTCGGTTCTTCGGAGGATTCGACTCCTTGCGTTCGCGAATCGATTTTTCGGAGTCGACGCCACCACCACCAACCAACCTACTCGAAATCGACTCCAGAATCGACTCTCGACGCCGGGATTCAACTCCGAGAATCGAATAATAGATATTAAGAATTATTTTGGGTAAATATTAATTTCATATAATATTGGATTCAATGAACCATTTATTTTAATTGATATTAACATTATTCCATTAATTTGTAATTTAGATTGAAATTAATTATGTATGTTAATTAAAATTAAGTATTAACTTAAATCAAATTTCAAATATTCGCGGGCTTTCATGAAGGGAGAAATCGGAGTCGAAGATTCGATTCCCACGGTCGATTATTCGATTCCCGGAACCGATCAATTTTTCCAGAACCGAAAAATCGTGAATCGACGCCCACTTTCGGTTCCGGAACCCTAATTTCTGTGGAAGTTGAGATTAGGTGGGTTTGAGGTTTGTGACAGGGTGGGAGGACCAGGTTGGTCGTAGCAGGCAGGGTAGAGAAGGAGAAAGGCAATGCAGGTAGACGCGACGGTAGATAGAGACAGAGAAAGATAGAAGGCGGGATCGTTTGAATTGGATTCATGGCTAGCGGAGCGAGTACCAGCAAGGAAAGCAGGGATTTAGACCAGGAAGTTTTCAGTACACCGAAAGGGGTGAACAAAGAAAGGAGGGCAAGGGGAAAGTTTAGGAAAACAGTAGAAAAGGATAGATTGGGGGCGAAGAGCGTGGGATAGATTGAGGCATTCATCAGAAGGAAGAGAGGGGAGAGGGGAAGCAGTGAAAACAAGGAAGATATAGGGTCAAGCTTGAAAAATCCAAAAATGTTCAGATCACCGCCGGAAAAACATAGTTTTGTAGAGAAGGATGAGAAAAATAAGGGGACAGACAGAGACAGAGCTGAGGCTAAAGATCCGATGGAAAGGGAAAGATTGAAAGAAACGCGCGAAATGATGATAGAAGTAATGGGAATGTGTGAAGAAAAGCAGGAGAAAAGGGTAGAGAAAATAAGGAAAGAAATTAGGCGGGAAATGGCCGAACTTAGGAAAGAAATGAGGAAATGGAAAGAAGTCAAGGAAAAGCTAGAGAAAAGGATGCAGACGTTGGAGCAAAGACTAGAAAAGAAGGAAGAGCCTGATAAAAAGGTAGATGAGCTGGAAGGTAGAATAAAAAAAATAGAAAGCTCAAACCGTGAGCTTGGAGGTGGGGAGAGTGAGAATAAGGAGAAGGAAAGACATTTATAACAGAAAAGGTTAAAAAAGAGTTGAAAGAACATAAAGAAGGATTAACAGTAGAAGAGATAAATATGGGAGGAGAGAGGTGGAAGATACTGGGGGTTTATGTGAACGGTGATATGCAGGAGAAATCAGAGGAGATGAAAGAATTGATAGAAGAAAATACGCAAGAGGCTTGTAATAGAAGGCTTGTAATAGAAGGAGATTTTAATGCGAGAACAGGAGATAGAGGAGGAAGGGAATGTGATGGAGAGCGGGGAAGAAAACCCAAAGACAAGATACTGAATGGGGAGGGGAATATACACGTTCAGGAGGAAAGAGGGGAACGGTAATTGATTATGTGATAGTGGACGACGAGGTAAGAGAGAAGTTTGAGAAACAAGAGGTAGTGAATTATATAGATTCGGATCACTTTCCCATAATAGTGACAGTAGAGGGAGAAATGAGTAATAATAATAACCCAGTGGGCACAAACGTTGAAGAACGTTATTAGAACGGCTCGAAAACGTCCTAAGTCAGTCCGAATCACGTTCCTTGAACGTAGAATGTTCCAGAAACGTTTTAAGGATGTTTTTGGAACATGAAACGTTCTCAGAACATTATTTGGTCTGACTTAAGACAAGTAGTGGACAAAAAAGAAGAAGTATACTGAGTTGTATGATCAAAACAAAGAGGAAGAAAATAAATGGTTTGAAGAAGAAGCGGAGAAGGCTAGGACGGAAGAAGAGGTTTGGAAGGTGGTAAATAGAGAAAGAAGAAGAAGGAAAAGAGTAAACCAGGATATTAAGGTGGTAGAATGGAAAAAATATTCTATGGAATTACTAGGAGGGGTAGAGAGAAAAGTTATGAAAGGAGGAAAAGATGGTAGGGAAACAGATGAGGAGGAGGACATCTCAAGGGAGGAAATAGTCAAGGTATTAGGGATGATGAAAGATGGAAAGGCACCTGGTATAGATGAGATTCCAAATGAAGTATGGAAATATGGGGGGACAGAATTAAAGGAATGGGCATGAATAATGTGCAATAGAGTATGGAGAGGAGAGGGGTGGCTAGAGTTATGGAAAGAAGGAGTAGTGATACCAATAGTGAAGAAACGAAAAGGGTAGGAGGTTAAAGATTATAGAGGAGTGACACTAATGCCAATACTGTATAAAGTATATGTGACTGTTTTATCGGAGAGGTTAAAAAAAGAAGTTGTGTAGAAAAAGATAGAGCCACCGAATCAGACAGGGTTTAAAAAAGGGATGGGGGCGATGGACAATATATATGTTCTGAACTATTTAGTAAATAAGAGGATTAAAAGGGAGAAAGGGGCAATGATAGCAATATTCGTGGACTTAAAGGCGGCGTTTGACTCATTAGACCGAGGCGAGATAGACAAAGTTATGGTGAAAAGGGAGATACAAGAGGGATTAATAAAGAGAGTATCGGAATTTTTTAGAGAGACAAAAAGCAAGGTAAAGGTAAGAGAGCACGTAGGAGATAGTTTCTGGTTGGTAAGAGGAGTAAGGCAAGGATGTTCTCTGAGCCCACTTTTATTTAATATATTAATATCAGACTTGGAAGAAATGAAGAGAAAAGGGTGGGGAGGAGTTAGGATAGGGAACGAAAAGATACATACTGTGATGCTACTGTCATGGCGATCGGATACGGACGTGTAAATTTGCCGCTCTTCAGTTTTTTGTGTTTATACAAGATTTTAAGTGTTTAATTACATAAAAATTTGTATTTCGTGAAAGTGTCGGTGGGTTGTTCTATAAAGCATTGTGACTTTGTTTCAACTCACTTAATTGTTTCTTGTTTTTGCACTTTTGTTTATACGTAACTGTAACGGTTTTCTTTCCTGCAGAACTATGGGTGCGTGTTCGGAGTGTAAGATAGTTATATATTATCTAGAGGGGTTATATATTATATCTAGAGGGGAATCAGAAGTTCTCGCTTGTGTTAAGTGTTGAATTCTAGTGCATTTGGCCTGTGCTAATTTCGGAATCTCAAAAAAATCTTTTGAAACACTTAAAAAGGGTCAAATGGACTATGTCTGCAAGTTATGTTCTCCATTGTCAACTAGTGCCACCTCTGCGGCAGTGTGTGGAAATTCAGGTGCGAACCCTGGAACCACTTCTCTGCAGGATGTTGACGTAAGGTTAAGAGAGACTTCTCTACTTTGAACATGGGATGGACTGCCAACGAAAAGCGTTTTATTTACCTTCGTGAGGCATTAACACCACTGAATAGAAGGATTTATGCCATTGCTATCGGTCTTCGTAGAGAAAAAAATCAAATACTTGTGGATTGCTGGCGGAAAAATTTTCTGCCGTAAGGAGGATAGCTCGCCACGAATACACCTGTCGAACATCCAATCTCTTGAAGGACTACAATAGCAACTACTCTCTAGGTCCATTATGTATTAGATAATTTTTTATAGTCGATCATTAGCACTACTCTATCGTTTATGCTACTTCTACATAGGTAAATATCTGTTTTATTTTAAATATTGCTGCATGCTGGCTATTCTGGACACTGTGCCTTCTGAAGTTAAATATCAACACTTTCGTATTTTTTACTGCGCTAATTCAGCCTTGTACTGCCTCTACAAATTGACCTTTCTTATACTATTTTTATACATCACGAGCTTTATAGTGCTTATTGCTTTTCTAAATTTTAATTCTTTATGTGCCTTATTCCCTGTTTTCAAATGTAATCAAGTGAACTGGATTTTGTTGGTTATTACTCTCTGTTACTTTAGTTTCACGGTAAGGTATTTTCAACTAATTTACGTATTTCAGACACTTCTATATTTAACGATACTTGAACTTTATCTATCACTCTCTTAATGGAAACTTTGAATATTTGTCACGTTAACGCTCAGTCTTTACCTGCCCATTACCTTGAATTTAAACATCA
>CAKNYM010046585.1:33488-71733 GCA_932195095.1 Andricus curvator
CCAGTGCTCCACTCTTGCCTCCCCCTTCCCACATAGTTCACACATCCTCTTTTCCCTAGCGAGCCAGAACCTATTGAAACCCTCCATGCACCCACATCTCATCCTCGCTATCAGTTCCTGACTTCCTTTCTCTCCTTTCTCACACAAATATTGCGCTCTCGACCTTGGCATAATCCACACAAAGTTCCCATTAAACCTTGTCTCTCTTATTCTCTCTTCCCCTGCTGTCTTCTCTCTTTCCATGCTGTTTTTCTTAACCAACTCATATACCTTCCTTCCTTCCTCATGCATCCTTCTCACTTCATCCATCTGCAGTCCATTCGTTCTAAAATACCTTTCTCTTTCAACCTCCATCTTCCCGCCCCCTCTCCTGTTCTCCTTCTCCCACCAACACTCCCTAACCAGCTTACTTCCCCCCTCTTCCAAAAATTTCTCCTCATATTTACACGCTCGACTCCCCGCTAGAATCCCTACACTCGTTCTCCCCGTCTCCCTCCTAACAATATAATTAGGCTTGTTCCTTGCCAGCCCCAGTGTCCACTTTACATATCTCTCCTGTATCCTATTTACCTCTTCGCTTTCCTCTACTCCATACAATAGCACACTCATCACTAGTGAGTCAAACAATTTCATTCTCCTTCCAAAATCATCTGCGAATAACTTCTTTCCCAACCCCCACACTTGCCTCATCACAACATTTGCCCTTCTCACTCTCTCTTTTATGTGACCATCCACTCCGCCATTCCTCCGAAACAAGAAGCCCAGGTACACAAACTCTTTCACCGCCTGCACCGCCTTTCCCTTCCACTTCCACTCCCCTTCCTAATCCCTTCCACCTCCTTTTCTGAAAACCATAACCTTGGACTTTTCCGCATTCAGTTCTAACCTGTTCTTATCCAGGTATCTTCTTAACCTCTTCATCATTTCCTTTAAGGCCTCCTCGCTTTTTGCCAACAACACTATGTCATCTGCATACGCTAGCGACCAAATTCTAACCCCTCCTATCCTGACTCCTCCTACCACTCCGGCCTCCAGCTTACTTTCCATATCCGCAATTAAAATCGCAAAAAGCGTTGGGCTAAGCGGACACCCTTGTCTTAACCCCCTATCCATCCAGAATCCCTCCGAAATCCCCTGTCCTCCTCTTACCTTATCTTTGGTCTCTTCATATATCTCCCTTACCATTACTTAGCCATAAAATATTTTAATAGACGAACCTGTAAATAGAAATGGAATAAAACTTCAATTTTTTAAACGTTGAATAAGTACAAAAATAGCTATTATAAACTTACAAAAACGAACGTAAAGGAGGCTAAGTTTCTGTACTTGTACAAGTGGCAGTGACGTGTAATGAAGTAAATATAAACTCACTTATTTTTTAAATCTAAGTCAGGTGTGATTTAGCACAAATAATCATCGCATCACTTAATTATTACTTTTTACGATGCGAGTGGATGCATATGACACGAGCCTCGATGCGACGCACCTAGGAGACTCAACGGACGCCTGAATATTTAAAATCTGAGATGTTACAATTTAAAGTCTGAAAATTATAAGAACTGAACATCTTGATACTTGATACGGGATATTATCCTCTATTTCTATTATGTAGTCTAGTTCGTACAATTCATTTTTATCAGTGAAAGCAATATTTTGGAAAATCCTACGAATGCATGCAGAAAATTTATTGCCATTAATTATTAAAAACTCAGAATTGAGTTCAAAATTTTCCATCATTATCAAAATGATCCCCTGAATTAAAATAATAATATCTTATCAACATAAAAACTATAAGGAGAAATTCAATTTTACCTCCGCTTATAGTGTGAATTATACATATCTTTATTCATAATCGCTGAAGTAGAAAAATGATTACCGGACGCTAAGCGATTGATAATACAATTACTTTAGCTGCTGCAAGTCTTGGCTTGATGTCACATAAAAATGCTCTCAGTGTAGTTTTTATAAATAATGTGTCATACCTTAATATAATCATGCTCAACCGGTTTTAAAAATAAGAAACATTTTAGTTTTGCTAAATAAAGTTTCTTTGTTGCTAAAGATAAATTATAACTCCCAAGTACGAACTTTAGTTGTGATCAGACCAAGTGCAAGTTATTTGAAATTCATGTGGTTCTAAAAATTAATTTTTCACTATTAGTCTGATAAACAAAATTCATTATCCTAATTGAATTACTGAGAATATCAATTGTAGAAGGAAAACCAATTTGTTCAATTGCAATTTTATTACCAGATTTATGTTATTGATTCATTACGTAAAAGGATTCCTCATCTTTATTATTTCACAAGTTCAATTGGATACTCTCTTCGGATGATTACCTCATGTCCTAACAAAACTTGTCATTTAATTTTCCATTGTGATATTAAATACAACAACTAAAGAAACCGGATTAGTTTCAGAAGAACATATTGCCCCTTCTTCGAAGCATCTAAAAATTGAACAATAAAGAAAAAATTGATTGTCTTTGATTTTTTTTTAACTCAAAAATGAGTTTCAAAATTTCTATTATTATTGCATACTGCTGCTTATTATTTGGGCTAATATTCTGCAAACCTAGAACTCTAAAAGAGAATGAAGACCTTTGGTTCCAAAATGTAATAAACTTCATCCTCGATGACACACAAACTCACAAGGCAGTAATAATAAGAGACAAACGACAAAACATTGACACTGTTGATACAAAGATTAATCACATTATCACCGAATTTTCTCGGAAAATGCCAGTTGTGCTTTTCGATATGGAGGAAATAATACATGCCCGACTCCCAGACACCTTTGAATGCGACATGCGTCACTTTCACAAAGAACAGTTGTTTTTCATATACATAAGCACTTTTGGATACTCTCTTCCTAACCACAGTCGAAATACCACTGACATGCTTCGATGGGCTTCATGTAATACTATGGATCCAAAAATTCTCGTTGTTCAGTTTTGCGAAAGGGATCTTGACTTTGAGCAAGATTTAAAATACGCATGGCAGAAACAGCTTCTAGACTACACGATTCTCGTCGTCGTTAAAAAGCAAAAACAATCTTTCTTTCTCCCTGAATACATTACTTGGAATTCGAATTTTGTCCATCGATTAAATCCTTTCACTGACATATATACTAGAGAGGAATACAAACCTGGAATTGAAGTCTTCTCGAAAAAATTGAAAGATATGAATGGTTATAAGTTGAACACTTCGATGATCCATCTTCCACCTGGAAGTGTTTTGAAGAAGAATGAATCTGGTCACGTGATTGATGTAACTGGTACAGATGGAATGACCTTGAAGGTTTTGGAAAAGACACTCAACTTCAAAGCTAATCTGATTACTCCCAAGCTTGACACTTTTGGCAAAATTTTTCCTAACGGTAAGTGTCTCTACAGAAAAATTATTCTGATCATTTTCTTATCAAACATTTCTCGAACTTTAGTAGTCTGTACACATTGATAACCAATAAGAAACTGAGACAATCCTTAACAACTTCTAGCGAGGTGGAAAATGGCCTCAGGTTGGGTTATCGGGTTTGCTCAACAGCCTAAGGTAACCCGATAACCCACAAATGCCCGACTCAACAGCCTGAACTTTAACTACCTATTTAAAATCCGATAAATAATTAAACTCTATATGACATACCTGAACAGTAATTTAATAAAATTAAAATTTAATTATGTTTTACTTTTTCTATCAATGTATACCAGGGTGGATCAAATGAAAAAACCTTCTTTGATCTAAGGGTCACCACCCAAAAAGCTTCCATTGAGTGAAAAAATAACTTTGAAAACAACAAAAGTAAAATAGTACATTATGTCTACATAGTAGACATACATCAGTTTTCTCAAGATTCCACAATTCTGGCCCATTTGTCATAAAAATTCTAAAAGCCAAAAAGAAAGTCCAAACATTTCCGAAGAATTGAAAAAAAAGAATGTTCTAGTATGAATAGTTCAGAAGTTATAACCTCTTAACCAGTTAACTGGTAATGACGCATATTTGCGCAGAAAAAATCCATGACAAAACTGGTAATGACGCATATATGCGCACTTGGAATAACTGCCACAAAACTTAATGGATTTTGATAAAAATTGGTATGCCTTAGTTTTTTCGGTCGCTGATGACAAATCTAGGGTCAAAATTGAGAAATTCAAAATGGTGGATCCAATATGGCGGAGTAAAATGCAAAAGTCACGTAATTTGAATGAAATTTAGTAGGGGAGACCGGGGCGAGATGAGCATACGGGGTCAAATGAGACACTGCATTTTCTCTCAAAATATGTGATTTTTGTTGCTGTTCTTTTCGGAAATAATAGTAATAATGATTTTCTAATTACTCGGAAAAAGATAAAAATTAAATAGAGTAGATAAAGTAAAAATAAAAATGATTAAAATTTCAAAACCTGAATCCTGTTATTCTAGGATATCATAGAACGAAAGGAAATGATTGAAAATAATAGACAATATTTTTAAACTAAAGTTTGTCGTGAAGTTTATTTACCGAACTTGAATGTACTAACGCATTTATACAGAATTAATTAATAAAAACAGGTAATATTGAAGTTTTAATCATAATTTTGATTTGGGGCGGAATGAGCCGGGTTCATGGGGTGAGATGAGACGCACTTGTCATGTTTGTCATAACCTCTTTATGGAGCTGGCAGAAAAGTTTTTGTTTGCAAGATGTAAGTAGTTTTGAGTGGAATTTTCGAAAATATATAAAGATTCAAAACAGAGTTGCAATAGTGAAAACTTACAAAAGAAAAACTGACATTTGTGGTTAGAAGAGTCTATGACAGTTATTGTAAAATCTGTTGTATAAAGAAATTCTAGTGTCAGAGCACCTGCAATTGGGTTTGTTTATACATTTTATTTTTTGAGCTGTTTCTTCAGTATATTCTATAAACAGTTTAACCATTATATTTAAAAAATTTCAGAAATATTTTATAAATGAAAAATTTCAAATAAATCTTAATTCAACTTGAAATTAGAAAAGTTATTATATAAAGGAAAAATTTGAATTAATTAACCATTAAATGCATTTATACTGTCAAATATTTATAAAATCCTTCCCCTAAGACCTAAGTAATCAGACTTAATTATACCTTACAAAATTATTTGTTGAACATTTTACAGAGCATGAATTGGTACGAATAATCATATTGCTCAATCGTGTAAAACAATTATATTTTGTCGTGATACTCATTTCCATTCTCACAATACTTTAAATAATCTTCTATGTGTACGAAAAAAAAGGAAAAATTATCTTCTATTAACAAAAACTAATAATTAGTTGAGGTGTCTCATCTCGCCCCAATACGTGTCTCGTCTCGCCCCAGAGCATGGGGCGAGATGAGACATGTGCACAAATTATAATTTTCATATTTTCATCGCAATTACTATTTTTGAAACACTTCGTCTTTTATGAAATTGATACATGAAGGTTCATATAATGTATAGAACCACACGGAGAAAAATGGATGTTTAAACGTAACATTTAGATCTTCAGGGTTAACATATTTTATGTTTAACTATAGGACAACAATCTAGATGTTCAAAGTTAGGATCTGTAGATATTCAAAAGTGAGATGTTACTCTGAAACATCCAAAATGTTCAACCTGAAATATCCGAAATATTACATGTATGGTTATGTCAACTAACGGCTGTAAATATTTGAGGAATTTACTTATTTCTGAGCATTTAAGGAATTAATGGATAACTTATTTGTGAATTTAAAACTAAACTTGAATTTTCGTACATGAACGAAAAACAGATACAGGGTATGAAAAGCCGATCAGATAATACATTCAGTCTATAGCTGAGGTTATGTTTAATATTTTTAATTCAAAATAAAAAATAAAAACGGGGTAAGTAAGCTGAGAACGAATAATATGTAATCTGCATTTAAAATTCTATCTATTTGAGGTTACTTAAACTCATATTTTATTATAAATTCACAAACATTTTGTCAAATCACGTGTCAAATGTTCAAAGGTGTTCGAGTCAATATAACCTCAAACTTGAGAACATTGTTCCGTCGTGTAGACAGACAAAAGTCGTTATACAGTTTTAATAAAGGATAGCTTTCTTTGAAAATGTTCAAAAATTGTAATATTCCATAATTGTAATATCGAAATTATATAGCCGTCAAATATAGTCGTGAAATTCGAATGCGCAATGCGCATGCGTTCAGATGATTTTAACATCTGAATATGTTACAGTTTAACATAAAAATATTTTTACGCCTAACATCTCAAAAAGATAGTAGATGTTTGGCATGAATATCTGCATGTTAGGCGGAACAATCTTACCCTTTGAACATCTACATTTAAACATCCATTTTTCTCCGTGCACTTACATTTTTAAAAACTACTATAGGTTTCAACTATTTCACTGAAAATGATAACTATGCTCATCTCGCCCCGGCCTCCCCTACTAAGGGTTTTTTAAGGTCGCTGCGATGGCGAATACAAGGTCAAAAATTTAGAACTTTAAAATGGCGGATTCAATATGGCGGATGCAATATGGCGTATCCAATATGACGTATCCAATATGATAAACTAAAATGAAAAAGTTACGTGATTTGAATGAAAGCCAGTACTAAGTGGTTTTTTTGGTTGCTGATGACGAATCAGGGGTCAAAATTCAAAAAATTCAGAATAGTTCATAATGTAGTAGAATAGTCATCAGCGACATAACGAACTCTTTAGTACTGCCTTTCATTCAAATCACGCGATTTTTGCATTTTAGTCCGCCATATTGGATCCGTCACACTGGATCCGCCATTTTGAATTTCTCAATTTTGTCCCCGGATTGGTCATCAGCGACTTAAAAAACCCTTAGGAAATGAACTTTCATGATGAATGCAGAATTGTTTGCTTCTACCAGTTTTGGCACATAACGTCGATTTCGAGCCTACCAGTTAACTGGTTAAACTGATTTTTCAGTGATAAAAACTTTAAACCTTTTTCTTTTTGCACAATATCTCATCCCCTATGTAATCCCACATGAAAGTTGTGTGAAAATAAATTAAGGAAGAATAAATCATCTTTAAAACTAAAAAAAATAATTGATTCTATCTTTTATAGAACAGAAGTTATAGTTTCTTATAGCAGGCTGCTTTTTGTGGAATTCTTTTTACAAATTGAAAACCCGAATTATGGTAACTCTGCCGTCCTGATGAAGAAACTATACAACCCGATTTGAGAAGAACCGAGATATTCAATAAAACGCGTTTGCATCTGTATCTCTTAACGTATGAGACTTTTTGAAAAAAATTACTGTTCTTGCGTAAATCGGGCATGGTCTATTCATTAAAACAAAAAAAATTGGCGAATTCCAATTATTTATATGCAAAACTGTAGTTATGCTAGATATTAATGCACAAAGTCGCCGAGAATCCTTACTAATAACGCAGTTGTGCTGCCGAAAACAGGAAACTAAGGACTAATGCCTCCAAGAACCCCCGAGTTTCCTGCTGGAGAAACTTAACAACTACAAATTTTTCAAAAATTGATGTAGGAGTAAAATTATAATGATATATAATAATATTAATTATATTTCTATAATGATTTCAGATAATTAATAATTATTATATTATTAATTAACTAGAATCATTTTTGCTTCACAAATAAAAAATGCAGATGTGCTATTGAAAAGAAGGATCGGTGCCTCAAAGTTACCCTCGAATCCGGGTGAAGAAACTTTACATGTACTTTTGCTATTCGATTTCAGGAAATCGAACTGAAGTAAGACCGAGGATCCTCATGAGCAAAAACACATCTTCGCAGATGTGTTTCTTTTATCAGGATCTGAAGGGTCAGCACCACGCAGCACTATCCCAAATCATGAAATTCGCGTAGATATGCTAGAATTTCTGCAGATGTATTGTTTCTTCACCAGGAATTCTGGAAAATAGCTGTAGATATGCTAATTGAGACCTAATTATCTCGAGATTTAATTACAATTTTTAATAATGATTAGCATAGTTAAATTCGTCTTTTCATTACGAATCCAACCATATAAAAAGCGCATTTTTGATAAAAATGCAGTTGTACAGTTTCTTCACCAGGACGGCAGAACTGTCTTCATGTGTGAATATCTTTTAAAAATGTTGTAAATAGTTCACATTGTGAAATTTTATTATCTCTCTCTCGCCTTGTTTATGCGAGTATTAATAAATTATTATTATTATTATATATATAGCAAAAATAAATTATTTATAAGTTTTCTCTAATTGATGATTTTAAACCTTAATTTCTGACGATTTGCTTTCCCAAGTATAAGAGTTGAAGAAAATAGTGAAAAGTGCTGATGCAATATATACAAAATAAATTTTAATCAAAAATGCGATCCATAATAAAGTTGCACAAAAAGCAGCCCGCTATATAAGAAACTATAACTTCTGTTCTATAAAAGCTAGAATCAATTATTTTTTCTAGTTTTAAAGAAAATTTAATCTTCCTTAATTTATTTTCACACAACTTTCATGTGGGATGTACAGGGGATGAGATATTGTGAAAAAGAAAAAAATTTACATTTTTTTTCACTGAAAAATCAGTTTAAGAGGTCATAACTTTTGAACTATTCATGCTAGAACATTCTTTTTTTTTTAATTCTTCGGAAATTTTGGGACTTTCTTTTTGGCTTTTAGAATTTTTACGACAAATGGACAATCAATATTAATCACACAGGAAATTATTTTGGGCGCAAAATTGAAGTTTTTTAGTACAGAAAACGCTACTTATTACTTGCTCCTTTCGAAAAAAAATCATATAAATTGATCCAAAAACAATAAATATCGAGTTATTTTAAAAGGGGCCTAACGAGGCGTGCCCGTGTTACATATAGTATTTCATTCCACTCTCGACCGTGGCCACCCTTTAGCCCTGAAAAGCGGATCCGACGCATTTTCTATAGCTTTGTTCGCGGCTCGAATTCTGATCGACTCGGAGCAACTCAGATTTTCAATATGGCGACCGTCGCCCAAAAAAAGAAAAAAATTACAATTTTATTTTCGCCCTGCAAATGTTACTTTCGCCCCGCTGATTTTACTTTTTCCCCGCAAATTTTAGTTTCGCCCCGCAGATGCGGTTTACGGGAAATATATGCTACTTTCGCCTCTGTTTTCAGGGGCGAAAGGTGGCCATTTCGGTGGAGTGTGGAATAAAATTTGTACTTACATCGAGGATTTTGTCCTATTTTTGCCTAAAAGTTGTCAAAATAGGTAAAAAAATGAAAAATTAGAGAAAAGTTGAAAAACCACTCTCTAAAATTGAAAACACCCTTTTTATCAATAAAAAGATGCATTTTCGAGCTCCCTACTAGTTTTAATATGGTTTTAATTATGTTTTAATATTTATTATAATATGTTTCGAAATTTCGGGACGCCTAGCCAAACTTGTGAAAAATATTTGACTACCCATCCTGAATTTCGGGACGACGAGGCGCTTATCGTTTTAATAAAAATATTTCGTTCCTCTCAAGTAAAATAATCACAAAAATTATTCCGAAAGATTTAGATGGTTTTATAGATATATGTAGTATAAAACATTTAACATGAGACGTTCTTGTGGATAAAAAATTACTAAAAAAAACTAGCTAAATATATTTCCAGAAAACTTCTTTGAACCTTCCGGACCAACTTTGTCACTGACTGTTTTAGCTTGCTCAAAATTCGCTCGACTCCCGAAACGAACAAAGTTGTTTGTGCACGGATTGTGCAACGCCTCGGAAAAAATACTAACTTTTTTTCTAAGAAACATTTTGAACTTTGGCTAATGTCATCAATCGCAGAAGATTACAATGCATAATTATGAATTTACTCAAAAATAACAAAAAGTTCCGACTTCGTCGCGAGTTGAAGTGAAGAAAGGCGAAATATTTTAATCAGATAAAAAAACAGTTTTTTGTAAATAATTCAAAAACTAAAAAAGCTACTACTTTTTTTATTCAGGGGAAAAGATGCATAATGAAATTTCAAATGCGAATACGTATTTAAAAATTTTTAATTCGAAACTTTACTCTAAAGTGCTCAGGGGCCTCCCCTCTCCAGTAAAATAATTAAACGATTAAACGAATCGGGATTATATGAGTCGTCTCGTTCGGATAGATCATTATGTAGTACCACTTCTCCTGTTCGATCTGATTACAGAGCTTAAAGGTTTTTGAATTTAAAAATTAGCAGTATAGCGCCTTCCTTCTTCCGGTGGTGCCCCGCAGTATTGCGTCATTTATTTTAAAGCAGACAAATCGCAAAATTAGAAATTAGGGATTTTCCATCAGGATAAATTTGGGTTTGGGAGGGAATGATCTATTCGAACGAAACGACTCATATAATCCCGATTGAACTTCACTTACAGGTAAGTTCGTTTAATCGGTTAATTATATTTCGTCGTCTCGTTCTTCTAGATCATTATGTAGATGTTTAAAGCTGGATTGCAATTTTCTAGAAAAAGGATATTCACTTTGCTTTTTATAATGCTTTGCAAAATAATTTTTATTTCAACACTTATAATTTTAAATCTTATTTAATACTACTACCTTAGTGAAAGCAGTTTTATCAGTTATTGGCTTTTTATAAAAACGAGCAAATACTGTGGACTTTTTTGTCCATCCTGCAGTCTGACGAATAATATCAACATTTATTCCTTTTTTGCTAGTTGCAGATGTAGACGTATGTCGCGTACTATGAGCCTTGAAAGTAGTCGTCTCGACTCCGCTTTTGATCAACACGTTCTTTATCCATCGTGATAATGCTTGTTTTGTAGCGGCTTTTGTATGGTTTTTTATATGTGATAAACAATTCTTTAGTTGATCCTCTTAGTATCGCTGTTACAGAAATATATGTTTGCAATCCCGTGTGGAAAAATTTCGTGGCGCTGCACTGTTTCTGTCCAGTCCGCCTTGAGTCGACACTGGCACTCCACAGGCTGACTGTCCAGTGGCTAGACTGGGATGTAACGCTCGGATCGACTAGTTTCTAGACAGATCGGCTATTTTGGTAAAAAATAATTAATAATTAAATAATATGATTATTTTTGATGCCATAAAAGTCCAATATATAGATTTTGCAGTTAATTAAAAATATAAAAAAAGTTTTTGTACAAAAAAAAAAGAAGAAATGAGTTTCCGCAAATCTCTTGTACATACGCCGGGTGTCGAACTTCTGATGTAACTTCCTATTATATTGTTGTAACTTTGTCTCGTCGCCTTAACACCTCGGCCATCTAAAAGTTAAATTTTTTTTCATTTTTGTCGGATATGAATTTCAATTCATCACATCCCAATATTTATTTGAATAGAACATGAACAATTTTTAAATATTAAAAGTGCTTGATGTGTGAATAAATCATTGAAAAAAATAAAGTTTGTATGATTTTCTTGCGGTTAGACTACGAAATAATGATTTTTTATTATTTCAAACAATTAATACGTTAGGCTTAATTATTATTTACGCAATCAATGGATAATTAAAATAAATTGAATAAATCATTTATGTTCAAATTTGATTTTCTGGAATATCATCAATATTATATATAGCATTATACATATTATAATTATTAGAAATTCAATATAAATTTATTATAAATTGACTACATAATTCAATTGAAAAAAAATGTTTTCAAACATTCTTAAAAAAAATCGTTCTTAAGAATACAGTTCTTGTATTAAGATTTCGATCACCTTCAACCATTATTGTTTACTATCTTTAATATGTATTGGTGTACAATTAATTATTGCTTAAGCATTTGTGCGATTGTGTATTGTAATTTTCTAAATCTTTGATTGAAAAATTATTATTTTCTGAATTCACCTCTGTAATTTTTGTTTAAGTCCAAACCGTGATTCTATCTAGAAACTAGCTAAAATCTGGACAATCTTTATATATTCAAATTCGCAACGAACTCCTAGATAGCGCCAAGACTGGGACTAGACAGCAGAAAGTTTTGAATTAAACATGTAGCAAAACTAGACAGCACCAGTGAAGCGCCAGGCTAGTATTGCGTGAATAGACCGGCTTGAGAAAAACTGTACTGGCTTTAGCATGATTCAAGACTGCCACGAAATTTTTCCACACGGAATGTAGATGCCCCACAAAGTTCTCGCTGCTCGCCAAAAAACGGAATTACTAAGCATGGCTGAGACTTATTTACTTTAGAAGTTTTTAAACGACCAGAAATTTTTGTTTGAATTACCTTATTCGAAATAATTATATTTTCTTAGCAGAATTTTCGATAACGTTTGTATACGTTGTGCAGTAACTAAGGCGAGTAACATCACTAATTTTTCTGTTATTTGTTGAAGTGATAGCTGATTATTTAGGCAACATGTTTTAAAGTAATCAATAACTATTTGAGGGACCCAAGTGAAATCATACTTTGGCTTCTGTGGCTTAACAACTGAAACCCCTTTAAAAAGTCGTCTCATCAAGGGATTATTACCAAGTTCTGACAAAGAAATTAAAGCAATAGCCGATCTGTAAGAATTAAGATTACCACAGCAGCCTATTCGGTTCAAAATTATCATTAAAAAGGACATTACATTTGAGATATCTGCATCGAATACTGATAAACTATTTTTTGTACAATATTTCCACCATGTGCGAAAGCGTTTGTTCTACTGTTTCATTGCAGAATCAGATATTGAAGCTAACATCACTTCTATCCCTGATTCCGGTATGCCTCTGCACCGAAAAGCTTCGTCAATAATTTTCCTGCTACCAGGGTAAGATTTCTGGCTAATGCATGTGCTTTCCTGAAAGGACATGTGAGTAAATCAATTTTTAGAGAAAAATACGATGGCTTTTCTAATAACAGTTCTAGAAATAAGGTGTGCCAAGTCTGCGCAGGCCATAAAGGTACCACTAACACTCCTTCAGTCTTATCATCAATAATTTTTCTCAAAACTCGCAATATCAAAAAAAATGGCGGGAAGGCATAGAAATAAGTCGATTTTCACGATATGATAAATGCGTCAGTTGTAAATGATTCCGGATCTCTAGACCATGAAGCGAATTTTGTACATTTTATATTTGTTTGTTGCGAATAAATCTACCTCGAATGTTCCACATCTCTTTTCAATAGACTCAAATGCATAGTGGTTTAACTCCCACTTTGTTTCTGGCGGAAGAATACGGGATTCATTATCTGCAATCATATTTTCTTTTGATTTTATATACGACGCAAAGATCCACAAACTTATTCTCTCACACCACTGCCAAATTTCTCTACTAATTTTGTTAAGCTTAGGGATTTTCACTCTTCCCATACGATTTATGTACGATAAGGCAGTAGTATTATCAACGAGAAGCAAAATCTGACAAGACTGGTAATTATATGCAAAACATTTAAGAGCATTAAAAGCTGCTTTTAGTTCTAATGCATTTATATGTTCTTTGTGATCTTTTGCGTCCCACCAGCCGTGAGTTTTTTGCTAATTGTAACATGCCCCCCAACCGGTTAGAGACGCATCTGAAAATATTTTCATTTGAAAAACTGAATCTCGAATAGGGGTTATTTACAGAAGTAATGTTTTTCCCCAATACCCGCGCCGGAACTTGCGACTTATACTTTCGTTCAGAAGATTCTAAGTTGGTCTTTGCTCGATTGGTGACGTCACAGCGAATTAATGTGGCATTTAGTCCTCTAGAGAACTAAGTAATGCCATGCGCATCCCCAGTCTACCCCTTCTCCCTGCAACTGCGCATCGCAACTTAGATTGTTCTGAACGAACGTGGTCGCTCGTTCCAGCGCGGTGATTGGGGAAAGCATCGTGTGCAACGAGCGGGATACGTCGATTTCCAACTCGCATGATTTGCCACGCTCGCGTAGCAAACTTCATGCTCGTTGGTAATCGATGCTGTATCCCGCTTTTTGTACAATCTACTATTAATCCACCAATCTAATTCGATTTTTTGCGTTATTTGCATTTTTGCATCGAAATTCCCATTATTCTTTTGTAAAGCTAAATATTTGTGTCTTTCCATTACCTTGGTATTAAAGCCACCCGTATCCTATGTCTGGGCAAGCTGAAACTAAAGTGCTAATACATTTGGCAAACTCTAAAATTTCCCGTGTGGAAAAATTTCGTGGCAGTCTTGAATCATGCTAAAGCCAGTACAGTTTTTCTCAAGCCGGTCTATTCACGCAATACTAGCCTGGCGCCACACTGGCGCTGTCTAGTTTTGCTACGTGTTTGATTCAAAACTTTCTGCTGTCTAGTCCCAGTCTTAGCGCTATCTAGGAGTTCGTTACGAATTTAAATATATAAAGATTGTCCAGATTTTAGCTAGTTTCTGGATAGAATCACGGTTTGGACTTAAACAAAAATTACAGAGGTGAATTCAGAAAATAATCATTTTTGACTCAAAGATTTAGGAAATTACAATACACAATTGCACAAATGCTTAAGCAATAATTAATTGTACACTATTACATATTTTAGATAGTAAACAATAATGGTTGAAGGTGATAAAAATGTTAATACAAAAACTGTATTCTTAAGAACGATTTTTTTTAAAGAATGTTTAAGAACATTTTTTTCAATTGATTTATATAGTCAAGTTATAATAAATTTATATCGAATGATAATTAAGCCTAACGTATTAATTCTTTAAAATAGTAAAAAAATCATTATTTCGTAGCCTAATCGCAAGAAAATCATACAAACTTTATTTTTTTCAATGATTTATTCACACATCAAGCAATTTTAATGCTTAACAATTGCTCATGTTTTATTCAAGTAAATATTAGGATGTAATGAATTGAAATTCATATACGACCAAAATAAAAAAACATTTAACTTTTAGATGGCCGAGGTGTTAAGGCGACGGGACAAAGTTACAACAATATAATATGAAGTTACATCAGAAGTTCGACACCCGGCGTATGTACAAGAGATTTGCGGAAACTCATTTCTTCTTTTTTTTTTGTACAAAAACTTTTTTTATATTTTTAATTAACTGCAAAATCTATATATTGGACTTTTATGGCATAAAAAATAATTATATTATTTAATTATTAATTATTTTCTATCAAAATAGCCAATCTGTCTAGAAACTAGTCGATCCGAGCGTTACATCCCAGTCTAGCCACTGGACAGTCAGCCTGTGGAGCGCCAGTGTCGACTCAAGGCGGACTGGACAGAAACAGTACAGCGCCACGAAATTTTTCCACACGGGTTGACATGTTGATTTTGATCGAAATTCTTTCGTTAAATTCAGAATTTTTTTTTCTTTTTTCTTTAGGCAGTTCAACAATAAATTTATTACTATCTAAATTGAAACTTAAGAAGTTACATTTTTGAGCGGGTTCCCCATCGTTAAATATGGTCGATAACGCCATTCTGATAGCGGAAATTGCAGATCCCAATTTATTTTGGGTCGTTGTTTAGTAACCATCCTTTTTAATTGCAATATCTGTCATAGTAGGCTTAATTACCGGATTCAAATTTGGAGCTTTGAGAGCTGAAAAATTTTCAGGAATTGGATACTTTTTTAATATTTCCTTCATAGTCTCAGCGGCCAACCTCTTTTTTAAGATCAAGGTCCACATTTCGATTAAAATATTAAGAACATTTCCTTCAGAATTGTTGTGTTTAGATAAATCGTCACCACGAATTTTTAAAGTATCGCTATAACTCAACTGAACTTCGCCAGGTTGATCAAAGCACTGAGAAAAATGGATTATACGAACAGGATAATAGAATTAAAGAATAATACACCGTATAGAAAAGTATATTAGCGCGTATAATCTATAATATTTTTCTAATATATGAAGATGTTACCAAATATAATCTCTAGATGTTAAACTCTTATAATCTGCAGGCATTAAATTGTAACATCTCAGATTTTAAAATATCCAGGCGTCTGTATAGTCTCAGATGGTACGTCACATCGTGGCGCGTGTCATGCATCCGTTTGCATTAAAACAAGTAATGACCCAATAGGAAATTACAGACTTGGGCCGATGCTTACAACTGGCGCGGTAGCGCGCCATGAGCAATGTTCCAACACTTGGCTAGCCAATACAGGCGTAGTACGGATATTGGCACTGGATCTGCACTGTGCCTAATCTAAGTTCCAATATCGGCAGACCAGTATCGACCCAGTATGGATTCTGTGCAGTATTAAACAAAAATCAGCCCTGGGCTAATGCCAACTTCAAGCCCAATGATGACACGATAATGGCACAGTCTAGGACACATAACTGACTGTAACAAATAGTAAACCACTGTCTCACGAATATGTACCGGATCTTGGCAGGGTACTGGCACGATACTGGCGTAGTACAGTCTATATAAACCGGCAAACCAATGTCCCACGATCTTCTGCCGGACCTGGGCGGAGTAATGGCACGATACTGGTGTCATACAAACTTTAACAAACGGTGAACTTTTATCCAAAGGTTTTTTGCTGGATCTCGGCGGAGTACTGGCATGATACTGGTGTAGTGCAGACTATAAGCAACGGCAAACTATTGTCCTGCGATTTTGTCCCGGGCCTGGGCGAAGTAATGGCGCGATAACTGGTTTCGTACACATTTTAATAAAAGGCGAACTGTTGCCCCATGTTTTTTTGTCGGATCTCGGCGGACTACTGGCATGATACTGGTGTAGTACAGACTATAAGAAACGGCAAACTATTGTCTCACGACTTTGTGCGGGCCCGGGCGGCGTAATGGCACAATACTGGTGTCGTACAAATTTTAACAAAAGGCGAACTCTTGTCTGATGTTTTTTTGGCGGACCTCGGCGGACTACTGGCATGGTACTGGCTTAGAACAGACTATAATAAACGGCATAAATAATAAGTGACGGATGTCACTTTTCAGTCCGTAAAAAGTAGAGCTTTAGCCCCGCTTCATAGGCATCGAAAAAGGCTGAAATCATGCATGTGTCATGAAAAATAATTAAAATAAAACCAATTGTTAAAGAATACGTGTTATTTTGAAATGTGTTGAACGTTTTTCCTTTTTCAATGCTCCTCAGAGATTCAGACAAATACATTTTTTAAATATTTTACAGCAAAAAAATTTTTGATATGAACTTCTTTGTCATTTAGAATGTTGACATCTCCAAAATGAAAATGCCGTTTATTTTCTTCTTTAAGAATTAAAATATGTCACACATGTCATTTCTGAAAGCAAAGCTGGAAATCGCGAAGGCCGCTAGTGCAGTAGCAATACTGGTAGTCTGTACTGAACATCATTATCATTTCTGCCTCATGTCACTACATCGCCAATACTGGTGCCCAGTACTCCTCCGGCTTCTTTGACAGTACTCATTTGCCATACTGTGCTAATACTTACTTCCAGTACTTCATTAGTACTTATACCCACGACTGTCCCAGTACTAAATCACAGTACTTATAGTCATTACTGCGCCAATACTAATGCCCAGTACAGTATTTTAGTACAGCCCCGAAGTTGGCAATCAGTACTAAACAGCGTTATCATCCCAACGTTACGCCACATCGACGCCAGTATTGGCTACCAGCACCACGCCAATGCTGTCAAACTCTGGCCAGTACTGACCCAATGCTGCGCCAGTTGTAAATTTCCCACTGGGGATTAAGATATAAAATTATTATTAGTGCTAAATCACACGTGATTTAGATTTTGAAAATGGGTAAGTTTATATTTCTTTTCATTACACGTCACTGCCGCTTGTACAAGTGCAGAAACTTAGCCTCCTTTACTTTCGTTTTTGTAGTCTCATGATAGCCACTTTCCTGCTTATTGTATGTTTAAAAAATTGAAATTTGTTTCCAGTTCTACTTCCGAGCTCGTCTATCAAAATTTTGTATAGGTTTATAAATACGTTTGCAATCATTATTTGATATATTTGACGTTATCTAATGGACCAGGATTCTTATATGGATATTAGATTTTAAAATCTTGAATTATAGATTTTATTATCTCAGATTATAAAGTTTAATAATCCAAGATATTATCCTGTAATATCTATTTCTTAATATCTATAGATTGTAGTTCTAATAATCTGGATCGCTGTCCCATAGTTAATAGTCCAAGATTATATCTGGTAACATATTTTTTATTACCGGGTATAATCCATTTTTCTCAGTGAGGGGTCAGAATTTTCATGCTGCAAGCTCTTCGGCGAACTTCTGTCCGAATAATCTGAGGATTTATCGTAATAATGATGGGAATTTTTCTCTTGATCATAACCTTCGAAATCAATGTTTCGACGACGAGATTTGTTTGCATCTTTTGGCGCGTTTGCACATTTGCCCCTTGTACCTCTCCGATAGCAATCAGACTTGTATTTATCTGAACTCAGATTTTTGCACGACGTTCCTTGATGGTAGCGATCGTAGCGATCAGATGATTTTTCATATTGATCATCATACGACGGACCATACCGCGACGCTTCTTGATGACGAGGTTCACTGGTATCTATTCCCTGTCGATGTCTTGATGTGTGTTTTTTACCTGAGGGTATTTTATTTTTAGGATATCGATTTCTAAGAGGGGACCTACTTCTGTAAGAATTAGCCGAATTTAATCTGGAATGAGATCTTGAGGCGCAACCACGCCGTCTGCTAACCTCAATTTTTGGAGGTCTTCTTTTTACATACCTTTCTGGACATGTAGACTTACTTTTCGATTGCTCCTTTTTTCACCGTCTATCAAATTCAGAACTCTAGCTTCTCGACCGACTAATTCTTAACAAATAAGTTAAAATTTATGTAAATTTCACACTAAAGAACGGACACGAAAAAAATTACTTTGTTCTCAGATCGCACAGAAAAAATGAATGACGTAGTACCTTGGGGCGCCACCGGTGAAGGAATGCGCTATGCTGCCAATTTTTTAATTCAAAAAGCTTTAAACTCTGTGATCAGATCGAACAGGAGAAGTGGTACTACATAATGATCTAGAAGAACGAGACGACGAAATATAATTGTATATCTTCTTTTTGCATCCGGCCCCTCAATTCCTCAAATTTAATACAATTCCAATTTTGGAAAATTACTGTCCAGGTGTATAATATCAAGTTTATCAGTTATTTCTCGAGTTTTATAGACGGACAGTTAAACTTCGAGTTGTTGGATCAGATGTGGGTTAAAACAAACTTCGTACGCCTGACCTAACAACTTTCTTACTCTTGCCGGCCAAAACTTGAACGGATTTATGATAATTCTTAAAATCATAGGTTCAGCCACTCTCATTTTTAAAGACCTTCAAGAGGGTTTCATTGAGTTAATCTGCAGTGGAGCCTATGTCTTTGGATCACCAATGCAACAAAGAGTGGAGAGATCCAGGTTCATCGGAGTTGAACAATGTTGCACTCTCGTCCCCATAATTACGCGAACTAAAATCTTGATGACTGCAGAATCCTACATAGCATTGCTTGTTACTGGAGCAGTTGTTCTCGTCGTCTGGATAACCACAATTCTCATGAAGTTTGATCCCGAACTGATGGATCCACTCAAACTTATCTGTATGCTCATGACCGTACCGTTGTCAAGAGAGCCTGGAAATTCGCAATTAATAGAAAGAATTATTTTTGGTGCCTGTCTTATTGTCTCCCTTGCTTATTCATCGACTATTTTTGCTCAGCTAACTGAAATTCTAATGCAGACAGACGCAGAGGTGCCCTTCAACAGTTTCAATGATCTTGATAAATCTGGACTACGCCTTCTCATGCATCCAAATCTGATAAATCACACATTTATAGATGACGAACATGATAATGCACTTTCCAGTCTGCGTAATAAAACTCAAGAACACCTTCTGTCTAATGAGTGTCCGAAAGTCCTATTAAAATATAAAAATGTCTCGTGTGTGGGGACCGAAACTTGGTCTAATATGTTTATTCAGATGACTAAAAAACATGGTGACTACACCATGAAACTCGCAAAACCCTGCTTCTGGTCTGCAACTACAGCTTATATTCTAAAGAAGGGGTCACCATATGTCAGCAGTTTTAACGAAGTTATTTCACGAAGCATTGAAGCTGGACTACTCATCAAATGGAATAATGATTACACGAGGGACGCAATGTTTGAGGCTAAGCGAAAAGAAGGATTTTCCGAAGACGTGCAAGACAAGAGTAGTTTAGCTGGACAGCTATGGACTGTCTTTATTTTTGGATCACTAGTATCCTTTATCGTCTTTATTGGAGAATATATCCTCTTTAACATTTAGAATAGAAGAAGCCGAAATTTTAGAAAAATGAAAATTTAGTAGTCTAAGTTTTACTTAGTGTATTTGACACAATAACCCCATCATAGAATATAAGAAAATGTATATGTTATCGAACGAGTATAATAGTTTTGTAAAATCGTTTCAAAATCCGTGTAACATTGTTCCAGAACTGTTACAGAATCATTACAGTTACTGGTGATAATAATAACAAGGTTAAACAATCATTTTAAAATTGCAATCAAAAATTTTCAAATATAAATATAATGAAATCTTTAATAAGTACCAATATTATTATATGTAAAATTGTACATTTCACTTTTTAATATAATATATTGTTGCGATTTCAATGATAAATTATCAATAAAACTTGCAGTATTTTTTTAATTTCAAATAAATAGAATTGATAATTTTACAACCCATGAAGTCGATTTCTGCAGGGAATCATCCCAGTGGGCACGAAATTTAAGAACGTAATTGGAACGTTCTAAAAACGTTCCTTGGACTTACGAGTCAAAAAACGTTATTTGAACGTTTTAAAAAACTGTCTTAAGTCAGACCAAATGATGTTCTGAAAGCGTCCCATGTTCCAAATACGTCCTTGAAACGTCTCTGGAACATTGTATGTTTAAGGAACGTTATTCGGACTGACTTAGGACGTTTTTGAGCCGTTCTAATAACGTTCTTTAACGTTTGTGCCCATTGGGATAGCTACCCAGTGGGCACGAAATTTAAGAACGTAATTGGAACGTTCTACAAACGTTCCTTGGACGTACAAGTGAAAAGACGTTATTTGAACGTTTTAAAAACTGTCCTAAGTGAGACAAAATAATGTTCTGAAAACGTTTCATGTTCCAAATACGTCCTTAAAACGCCTTTGGAACATTGTATGTTTAACCCTCATGATACACACTGGGTACAGAATACCCGGCGGTTTTAATGAATTTTCGAAAAAAAAAACGAAAATTTTTCTTCGGTTTTTTGTAAATAAATTTTTTTCCGTTATATAAAACGGAATATAAATATTTTTCTCGTCTTCCGGAGTAAATTTCCTATCGATTTAAAAAAAAAATTCGCTCAAATTGATTAATTTAATCAGGAGATAGAAGCTTCCAAAGAGTCGCCGGGTGAAAAATACCCATGTGTGTATCATACGTAACTTTTTGATAGTGTGTATCATGAGGGTTAAGGAACGTTATTCGGTCTGACTTAGGACGTTTTTGAGCCGTACACTGTAAAAAAATCTTTGGTGATATCTACAATTAGATTGTAATTTCACGAGCAGTGTATTATAAATTACAATGTATAACCACCTCATCTCTGGTATAACCTGGTAAATTTACCAATGTCGCTCCGAAATTCACGATCTACTCCAATTTCACCCTATGGAATAGTATGAAATAACTGTCCGATGTAAAATTACTATGTCTGACGATGGAAATTATTCGATCTGTGTGGAACGTAGTCAATTTACGTTCAGTGAATAAATTTAAATCAGCTCATAAATTAACACTTTTTTGGTAAAGTTGCAGTATTTAGCATAATTTCACACACGGGTAGTATTGTTACGTCTTGGCACCCTGAGAAATTACAAACAGGACATAAATCGACAATCCATCGACAAACTGACAGAAAGAGATGGCGCGTTGGACTTTATCATAAAATTACGTCTCAGAGTCTCTAATATTGCTCTAATAGTGATGAGTTCTATGTGAATAAAAAAAAATGTCTTTTTCATTCAAAACGATACCTAAGAAAAGTAATATGCGCTTTATTTATCCTGCTAGAGTGTTTGAAAATTTATAACCTCACGAACATAACCTCAAAATTGAAATGTGGTCCTGGCAATTTACGTCCTGCATTTTTTTTTACAAAAGTGTGTGAACTTACATCGTCGCACGCTGATCGAATAATTTCCATCGTGGCACGACGTAAAATTACACCAACTTTTTTTACAGTGTACTAATAACTTTCTTTAACGTTTGTGCCCACTGGGTTGACACTACCATTGAGTAACTAGACTTTTAGGTTGAACTTGGTTGAGACTCACCGTGGCCAGTATATGGTATTATCATTCAAACACAATATTATTCCAAGAAGGTGAGATTGAACTTGCTTTTTCTCAAACACATTTTAACAGGTTGCATTTTTTTGCTGAAATAATTTTTTCCAAACGCTGTTCTCAAAATGGGGGCATCTTGTTGACCATTTTGGTGCATTTTTTCCAGTAATGATTTTTTACAGTTTTTTTGGCAGAATTCTCAAAGCAAACAACGAAGAATCGTTCAGTTTCACCGAGATGAATATTAAATAACTGAAGGGTAGAAATGCAGAAGGAGTCAAGCGCCAAATTTTCGAAATCGGGTTTATTAGCTCAAAAAATCAGATAAATTCTAATACACATGCCTGCCAAAGAATTTTTTTGGGGCATCATTTTTCAAAATTCCCACTAAAAAAAGAAAAGCTGGAGGGGTCAAGCGCCAATGTGTACTTGATCCCGATCGATCATCGCGCCTGCGCAGTATTGAGAAATCACGATCGTAGCAGACGAAAGGACGCGTGTGTTTGGCTTGTTTTTTTTTGTGTTTACAGTAAAAGTTTGTATTTTTTTAAATTAGAAACAATGCCACTTGGTGGACATTTTGCCTTTTATGCCTCCTTGGGCGCATCAACAATATATAGAAATTATTCAGGGGCATTAAAATATGCATAACGATCCATATGCGGATGATGGTTACCCCGTCTTATAATATTTTTTCTACGATTTTATAATAAAAAGTTCAACAAAAATTTTCCTTCAATTTCTTGAATTGATCACATTCTGAAAATATTGATATCGTACAATCTACGATAGGATAAAATAATAAATTGCTTACTTCTAATTTCAACAGTCATAATGTTACAAGAAGAAACCCAATATAAGGAAAATAATAATAATCGCAGCCGTAATAATATTGCCATTTAAATTTGTCCGAGAAGCTTTTCTAACCTCAGAGTAAAAAATCCAATTTCATTTTTCTCGACACTGGTTAATAATTTTTAATTACTACTGGGTCCTTCCATTCAGTACTAAATAAGCTAAAACCCAATTTCTCATTTTTTGGAAATATACCAAATTATTGCTGCTATGGACATTTGAAGTTGAAATGTCAGTTTTACGCTATTTCGAAGTCATAATTGGATTTTCAAATTTCTCGAAAATGCGTGATTTTTTTTAAACAAACTTTTTGGAAAACAATTCGTCCATTCAATAGCTAGAATTCAAATTTTTAGTTTTTTCTTAAACTGCAAATTGACTCCACAATTAATGTTGAAAGATGTTAAAAGTCGATACGGACCCGAAGTTTAACCTCGAAACGTGACCTGTTTCATTAATTTTCTCGAAACCGGGTAGCTTTTTGTAAGCAAACTTTTCTTAGTTCGATAGAGCATGAAACTATCTCGAAAGCACTTTCTCATTTTTTTCTTGAATGGTCCTGCTGAATTTACAACATGTTTTTAGTCTCTCCTGAAAAAAGTGAAAAATGGCGCTTGACTCCTTCTGCATTTCTACCCTTCAACTTTGATTCGGATACCTACATTTTAAAATGTTCAAACAAACAAAAAAGGCATATAACTTATCACTATATTATTTTGGCTTATAAATTCTGAAATAAACATTCTTCAAAGATGTAAAGTACTGTTATATGAGGAGTAACTAACTTCCTAAATATGAGTAAAATATACGAATATTTCCATCGCAATTTTTATAAAATGTAAATTGTATGTTACACTCAGCTCTGGAGATAAGCACGGTTTCGGGAATTCCTTTGAGCATATCACCGAGGAATCCAAACGTAAACAGGCAGGGTCGCATGATGGCTTTCCGTTGCATTGCGAGGCTTGACGTAACCTGTCGCGTAGACAGCGTCCCCCCCTGATTGTTTGTTACGCTTCAGTGTGCGAGCCTCCCTTGCTCCGCACATCACCACATTCCGAGGCCATCAGTTCTAGGAATATCAGAAATAAACTAAAGCGATTACTTCTGGACGTCCAGTTTATTTCTTTTATTTCCAAAGATATTTTTGCTTCCATAATAATTTATAATAATATGCATTTAAATTTATCTACTACAGTGTTATTATTAGTTTCTAATGTTCGAATTACATTTACACAGAAATATTGTACCTACTGAAAAATTTGAAACGATCTGAAGAATATGGAAATTGTATTTTTATTTTTGTGTTTTTCCTAATAGCGAATTTATATCGTATAAAAATAAAAAAGGATTGTTTCCTGAGAAAAAGCCAGACACCTAGAGTGAAGAACATACATACAAAAAAAGGTCACATTAAATCTTTCTGCTTCACACGTTAAAAAAATTAAATCTGTAATTAAGACTCCGTAAGACTCTCAATGTCTATCTTTTTATATCAATTTCGTATAAATATACCTGGAAATACATATGGGTATCAATGACTATTTTTGTTAATCACTGCCTTTTGACTCCAATTAAGGACATTGGAACCAGGACCCAACTTCAAAATTGAATTGCCTCATTTTACTCCATAAATACTAGAATTACATTTTTTTTAGATAATTAGGGCCTATTCCTGTTTTGAATCAAATTTGTATTCGGGGTAAAAAATTGGCTAATTTCAATAGTTTTTGTATGAACAGTTTTTTTATATTTAACCCGAGCATAAAAAAAACGTTTCTCACAAAAACGATTGAAACTAGCCAATTTTTCACTAAAAATACATATTTGATTCAAAACAGGAATAATAGGCCCTAATTATCTAAAATAGATGTAATTCTAGTATTTATGGAATTTTGAGGTAGGATCCTGATTTCAACCCCCTTAATTGAAATATGCATCAAGAAATTTCATGAACCAAGACAATAATATCGGCAGAAAATAATTCAAAAATTAAAGACTTAATGGCAAAAATTTATTAGCTTATCGCAGAATGTATGGAATAAATCGAAATAAATTGAAGTGAAGCGTTCAGATTACTTTGCATTCAAAGTTTTAAATCTCAAAAATAATTTAGATTCTAAATTCTCGCCAAAATCTTTTGCAATCGCCTCCCAAGTCTCGGCGGCGGGAGGAAGAGAGCCTGACGACCAAGACGGGATGTAAAAGATGGTCGGAGTCGTACTTCATCGTCCATGTCCTGACTTTCGACCTGGTTCGAAATATCTTCAAGTTCACCATAGAGAAGTTCCTCAACCAATTCACGACCTAATCGTGGCGTAAACTGAGTTGACTGCCTTTTCTCACCTGTGAAGTAGAAACGTGGAGATTTATTCAGGCCAAATGATTAAGTAGTAAAGGTCAATGTTTGGCCAGGCTTGAAAGAAAGGGACCTATTTTCTTCATTTTAGTACCTTTTTACTCGAAGAATTTTTTGCAAGCTATTAGACCTTTAGAGAACAACTGATTAACAAAAATTCATAGTTTTCAAAGAAGTTACGAAAATCAATAAAGTCACATACAATCATGCAAAACATAGAAATCACTTGAAGTCACGTAAGGCTACAAGGACTAGTTTGAACCAATTCGTTCCTGCTTGATGTTGAAGTCATCCCTATTAAAAATATCCGATCCGCATCAGACCATAAACCAAAACTTAATCATATGTTTCATTTCACGACTCTAAGGACAATCGAATCTACATTAAATAAAATTTTCTGTGAAAAAATGAGCATTTTTCAACTCTACTGGGATTCGAACCCAGGACATTTCGTTTGCGGTTCAGCCAACCTTTTCTCAGATAAACTTTTACGCTTTCTAGAGTCGGATATTTTTATTAAGGATAAAAGTCATTGATAGTCATCCAAGTCAATAAGGTCAATAAAAGGTCTTTAAAGCGCGTGAAGTTTTTTGCAGTCAGACGAACTCGTTGAAAAAATTACAGTTATATAAATCACGGAAAATCACTTAACGCCATGTTAAGTCATTTAAGTCACTTGAAATTACGTGAATTAAAATTAATAATATGAAAATCACATAAAGTCCTTAAAGTCATGTAAATTACTTGGAGTCATTAATGTCTTGATGAAAAATAACTTATAAACACACTTCATGATTTCAAGCTTTGATATTTCTAAAAATAACAAATATTCATACTAAAATGATCGTTTTTGGATAATTAATTGGATAATTAAAATAACGAATAATTGTATGGAGTTATAATCGGTTAAAGTAAGCAATAAGTTTGAGGTTAGAAACATCGTGAATACTTGTTTGTTAAAATTAGAAAGAACCAAGCCTGTCGAGAGGGGGGGGGGGGGAGTTTTCGATGCGCCCGGATTTTCCGGAACCAGAGGTGAGTCTGGTCATCTCTCATCTCTGTCTCTGCCGGAACTGTTAGAAAATAATTTTTTTTTAATAAAATTATTCATCAATTATATTGATTGCGATTGTAACCATTTTAACAAAAAATAGTACTATGAAAGTACAAAAGCATCCTGCATCAGCCTGAATTCTAAATTTTCAAAATTACATATTATGGCCGGTCATTCCCACTCCCCGGGCTCGGTTTTCCTCTCTACGGGCCTGGAAAGAACAAAAATTACTTAAGGTTTTAATTATTACCAGGAATCGAAACGAAGGCCCATGGCGAGGTATTAATGGCTTCGGCGATGCTTTCAACTTCCTTATTGTTCACATCCGATTTGCGTCCGGATCTGCGTCGTCGGCCTAATCTGGGTCCGAACCACATTGCCCCAGGCGAGCTGTTAATGGTTCTCTTTACACAATTGTTACCAATACAATTGTCATTTCCATCTTGTGGTGCTCTTTCGCCGCCATTTTCACTCAGAGATTCACTTCCCCTCGTATCTAAAGAACACCAGACGAAATAACCTATGCAAACTGTACTAGTCCTTGCTGATTATTTTCAGTATTTAATCGTTAATTTGCAGTTAAAAATATCACTCTTTAAATTTCCTGTTATTTTATAACAATCATTATTATAATCAGCGCTCTCAGATCCCGGAAAGCAATCTAACCTCCAAATACATATTTAATATCATGAAGATCTTTCATTTATTCTGTCCATTTTAGTTAATGAATCAACTTGTAGCAGAAAAAAATATTGTATCTAAGGAATGTCTATCTGCTCCTTTATAATTACCTAAAAAAGAATTTTTTGAAATTTTCTTTGTAATTATATAAATATAACAATAGAAAAACTTTCCTCAGTATTTCTTATTTTAATTTCTAAAACTTCCAACTTTATATCTTATTTGTATTTACACCTAATAATGCCCATAACTAAGAAACAATTAAGTGCAAGTTAAGTATTTTAATTAAAGATTCAAAAAATATCTATAATCCAAGTGAAAAAATCTTCTGGCAGTCTAACGTCGGATCTGTACCAGATCTGGCGTCACTAGATCGTCTAGTTTTGATAGTCAAGTCCGGCCCAGATCTGGCGCTAATCAACTTTCCATGACATACAAATTTCTAAGTGTCAATAAGCGAAATTTTTTTCATTATTTTCGAAAAATTGTCAGTGTGTCTAACATTATTTAACATAAGAAATTAACACTAAAAAAATAATTTTATTTCCCTTAGTGTCTTGCCAGTCTAGTCTGGCCCAGATTTGGCGCTGGTCAGCTGTCAAGAACTTAAAAATTGCTAAGTGTAAATAATCAAGCTTTTCCCAGTGCGTATCAGAAAAACTAACAGGATATTTAAAACGATAAAAGAATCATATTTTCAAAACTCAAGTTCTGCAAATTTTTATACTATTAATTTGGAAATTTTTTTCTAGTCTGGGGCTGGCTAACGCCAGAAGATTTTTCCACTAGGGAAAATTCTTTAATAATTTTTAATATCCTTTTTGAAGAAAATAAAAAAAAAAAAATCTTTTCTGATCGAGATCGAACCCGGGACTTAAAAATTTCAGTCAGGTGCTTTACCACCTGATCCAATTTAATTATCTTAAGCAAGCGTACTAAAAAGCGTACTAAAAGTGTGTTTTAATCACTGTTAAAAATGTTGTGATATTTTTGCGATTTTAGAGATACTAGAGTACAATGGAAATCTATGTAAAAATAGAGACTTTCTGAAACCGTAACTTAAGTTGAAATTAAAGTAACTCAAGTTTTTTGTTATAAATTTCCCTCAAATTAAATCCGGATTTTTTAATAATGATCTAATAAGTACTGTTAGAAAATGTTCTAAATACGATTCCGGCTACAATTTTCCACCGATTTTAATGTTTTTGTTATTTAAGCTAGCTAAATTCTCAAGAGCTCTTTTCGGGCAGAGTTTTGAAAATTATTGTCAATTTTTTGTTATTTAAACTTAAATTTGAAACTGCAATATAGTTAACGGACAAATGCATTAATAACACGCAAGTTATTCAAAATGAATGATCACGATAATCTGTAATCGAGACATGAACATTCACAAAGCCCGAATTGATAATAGTTTATTATAATTAAATAACGTATTATTGACACTTGTATTTTTATAACAAATTTTAAGAGATTTTTCAATGATTTTGGATATTTATTAAGTCATTTATGTCTTTTAATCAAATTGAAAGTAATATACAAACACAATAAACAACTTAAATTATGTTCCTTGTTATGATAAAAAAAATTTCATTTTAGGCACTTTTTAGGAGATTCGGTTACCATCTTTAACGTGCTTTATTTGGCTTACCAGAAAAATTTCGGTCCAGTACAATGTCATTTTATATTATATTATTGTTATATACTTCATGTTTCAATAACTATATACATGTAGTATTTCTCAGAATTATATTTCAGAATTATATTTTAAAAATTTACATTAAAATAATTTTTATTTGACGAAGTTATAAGGTGGCCACCGTTACCCCGGGCGGGACCCAATTGACGGTATCTTAAGTAATACAATTTTTTAATTTTTTAAGCTTATGTTTAAATAAAGACGCAATCGTATTTTGAACATTTTTTCAACATTTTGCCACTGTGCGTCACCCAAAAAACTTTCATCGGGGAATTTGCGCGATACCGTATTTTCGCACATACCGTAATCTCCAGAAGCACAGACGATGAAAATCACGAGTACACACACGAACTCGAATAAATGGCGATCTGTACAAACGAACATTTTTCTTTCTGTTTCGAACTTTGCTGGTCGAGTGGTGCCTTCTTCGAGGGAGTTCTAGGGTTTTATAGTCCTGTGGGATCCGATCGAATCGAGTGACGCAGTGTGAGAAAATCCCTGCTCGAGTGTTTTCAGGACTTTTCTGCGACGACAACATCCTACAAGAGGGGTGTTGAAGGGAGGAGGGAATGATTGGCGAGGGCGATAGGACGAAGAAGTCGCCCGCTATTGAGGTGCTCCCCGCGCGCCAATATCGACATCCAGAACGATTTGTCTTCATTTGGATCGCGACATCGAGTCGCCCATTTTCAATGAGGATCAAGTGATCCTGCCCATTCCTGAAATAGCACACCTACACGATTCTTTTTGTGCCCCCTGATTTCAGAAGCCTTCTAGTTTTGGAAGGAAATCTTTATAGAGGCTGGATTTAATTATTGGATTTAGTCAAATAAGGTGTGTAGGATTGGATTATATAATATATATAGCTTATCGATTTTTTTAAATCGCTTTCTCCCACGCGCTGCATTTGTTTAAATACGCAGAAGTAGAAAGTACTTCCGTTTGAGTCAAATTGGTTAATATTTACCCTTTTCGTTCTCTAAATTTTATTATTTTGGATTATCAAATAGTTTATGAAGGCAAACATTTTTTTAAATTGAGATTTGAAAATATTTCCGCGAAAACGCTAGAAGTGAGGTGTAATTATTTTATTGGTCACCATATTGGATTTGTTCAAAAAGCCTGCTTCTATCCCTAGATGCATAATAGGGTGGGTCGAAAAAAAATTGTTTTAGAAATCGGAAACAATAACATGCCTAAAATAAATGCATTGGGATCCCCATGAAGTGTACTGAAGGTGGAATCGATCGATTTAAATCTAGGCCATAGGCCACACAGGCGAGCAAAATATGTATAAAAAATTATCATCTACATAAGAAAAACTAAAATGAAGCTTATGTGAAAATGGAATATTTTTTGTCACCGTCCTTTTTGATTTATTTGTTTTGAATTTAAAAGTATCATTAAGGGTAGTCACATAATAGGAGATCGTCGCTTTGTATCAGTGGAAATGAAATATATGTTTTCGTAAAGAAAATTAGAAGCTATAGTTCTTTCTCTCGTTTATGCATATTTTCCCACCCCATAGAGCGTAACAAATGAACGGTGAGCGCTGTTGAACCCCCACGAGGCGCCCGGTCGACGATCAGTCACGCTTTAAACTTGTCAATTATCCAAGTTCTAAGTCAATTTGAGGATCAAAGGCTCGTTCTTCGCACGTCCTCAATAAAAAAAACTACCTCTTGCTTGCTCAAGTTTTACTATTTTACATTAAAATTTCACAAAAAGTGTACTTTTGAAAATAAAATGTTGTGTTTTTAATATTAATATTAAATACAAAATATTAATAATAGTACTATTTGGTTGAAAGTCCAATTTTTAATTGAGGGTCCAAGCGTCTAGTGATATGCATATTTTGAAGTTGAAAAATTAAAAGTTTTCAAAATACAGGCCTGTAGAGCACAAGACGGAACTTTTTTCTATTCAAAGTTTTTGTCCCATCTGAACATTTTTAATAATAAAATTTTAAAAAACAAATAAATTTTTCCCCAAATTCAATTTTTTTTTTAAAACATAAATCGTCATAACTCAGACAAATATTATTGAAACTTTTAAAAAAATTACACGCAGTATATTTTAGCGATGCCTGCACAATAAATAAATTAATTAAAACTGCCTCTTGTTTAATAATAAGTCATGGAAAATTGAGACCGGTTGGTAACCATATTTTTTTAGTTTTACTGACAAAAAGTATCGAGGGAAATTTGAAGTTGAGAAAACTTTCAGTGAGGAATTTGTTTCTAACTATTCAAGTAACATTTCTGGAAATTTTCAGATTGATTCATTCAAAATTGACGGAATTAGGTATTTTATGAGACAAAATTCTATGGCGCCAACAGAATTGAGCATTATCAGGCAGCTTCCCAGTTTTTTTTTTTTTTTGTTTTTTTGTTGTTGTAGGAGGGGAAATCTTGCATAAGACACCCATCTTAGCAATCCTCTACCTGAGTAGACGATTCTTAAGATGGATAGTGTCAGATTCTTACTGACTAACCCCCCCCCCCGGTTTCGGGCCAACCCGTGTGCGCGGAACCGCGTGCGCATTAATTCAAGGACATGGGTTATAGGCATTCTACGCCGTGCTTCGGCGACCCGCTCTTTTGCCTGCTTGGCATTTCGTCTCTTTAATCACCTGTTTGCGTCATTCTTGAGGCTTCTTCGACGATGCGGCCTCTCTGAATATCGCACACCTCATGGTACCCGGAAGATGATCAGTCCGGGGGTCCCTACTTTTGTAGCGCAGAGGAAGCACTGCGGCGTACCTTCGCACACCGCAGCTCTATGGCCCTCTTTGCCACATCTCCTACACGTTCTTGTCCTATATGGACCCTTGCAGCCCGCTGCTATATGGCCGAAGCCTAAGCAGCGGTAGCATCTTGTTGCCTCTGCCTTTTTTTGGACTCTACACGACATCCAGCCCACCTTCAGATGTCCTGTTCGAAGGAGTCTCGATGCCAGCTCCTCACCTAACTCGACGTAAGCCATCAGGTGCCCGCTGAAGGCCCTTTTCGTTAAATTCATCTTCATATTGACCGAATCGATACCACCAAAATGGTTGCACACAGCCTCTGTTACCTCCTCCACGTCAGTTGTCGTGTCCAGATCTAAGACCTCGACCTCCATGCGTGGAACGAGCTCCCGCACGAAGCTGCCAACGCCAACCACCTCCCTGATGGTAGAAGACAGCTTTGCCCTGCCGTCTGCTGCAGGGCCCACCTCGATGAGGACCTCTCCCTTCCTCGTCTCTCGGACACCCCTGATTTTGACACCATGGGTGTCCGGTTTTACTTTTCGTTTCAGGTCTTTTAGGACCTCGGCGTAGCTTGAACCCTGAGCCGGTTTTATTAAGACCGCCTCGGGTCGAGCTCGCCTCTGCGTTTTCTTCCTCTTGACGATTTTGGGTGCAGAAGTGGTCACCCTTACCTCGTCCCTCTTTGGAGTTAAGGATGCTGCTACATTAGTGCGTGTCCTCAGTTTCTTCGTCTTTGGTTTGTCAGAGCCTGCCTCAACTGGACTCAGGGTGGGCTCCCTCTCTCTCTTCCCAGGATGGGTAGTGGGAGTTTTCACAGCGTCTTCAGTCTGGGTGGCGTTTTGGCTAGTCTCCTTCCTCTCATTGCACTTTTTCTTCAATTCGGACACCTCTTTTGCGAAGGCCGTTCCCACGTCGTATGATGCGAATGTAAAATAACATTTAGCGTTATCCACATTGGAATCAATTTTTTTCACAAGTTCATGCGCTTCGTCTAGTCCATGCCGTATTGACATGAACATATTTCTCTTGGTTTCAGAGAATTCTGTCATCTTATTTAAAACCTTCTTTAATTCTGTGATGAATCGATAAGTGTTCTCCACGAATTTTTCCCTCAACATCAAGGATTGCCTCGCTCTTGACTTTGAACTAAAGTCAATCTCCTCCATAACGTCCAGTTCACCTCCCAACTCCTCACACACACTTCTGTTTAGTTTTTGCTGATACTCCATTTGGTTCCCACGAGTAGCTAGGGAAGTATAAGTCCACCCCCGCAGAGCCCCGCATGCGGGGGTAAGGTCTGTATACTCTAGGAGGCGACCTGGTATCCTAGAGACACCGTTTGCGACACCATACCCTGGTGCCATGCAGTCATCGGCACGGTTTTTAACACCTTAACTTGGGTGGTTTATTCTCGGTGTGTCCTTCACCCAGTATATTTGGTCCGCGAGGCGTATTTTATTTCCGCCTTACCCTCTGTTTCCAGCGAGCATTCCCCTATCCGCCACCCGGGGACGTGCCAGTGGGCACGAAATTTATGAACGTAATTGGAACGTTCTAAAAACGTTCCTTGGGCGTATAAGTCAAAAGACGTTATTTGAACGTTTTAAAAACTGCCCTAAGTCAGACCAAATAATGTTCTAAAAATGTTTCATGTTCCAAATACGTCCTTAAAACGTCTCTGGAACATTGTATGTTTAAGGAACGTTATTCGGACTGACTTAGGACGTTTTCGAGCCGTTCCAATAACGTTCTTTAACATTTATGCCCACTGGGTTACTGGTCGTTGGCGGCATCGTATACTTTCTTATAAAATACCTCATTTCGTCAATTTCCAATAAATTGATCTAAAAATTTCCAAAAATCTTCTTTGAATAGTGAGGAACAAATGCCTAACCGGAAGTTTTTTCAACCTTGAACTTTCCTCGATACTTTTTGTCGGCGAAACTAAAAAAATATGATTATCGACCGGTTTCAAGTTGCAATTAATTATTATTAAACAATAGTTAGTTTAAATTTTTTGTTCACTCTATAGCCATGAATAGAGTATACAACGTGTGTATACCAAATTTCAAACTTTTTCAATGCTATTTGGCTGAGTTATGACGATTTATGTTTTAAAAAATAATTGAATTTGAGGAATTTTTTTTCTTCACTTTTTTAATTTTATTTTTAAACATTTTTATGACGAAAAAAGCTTTGTATGAGAAAAAGTTCCATCTTGTCATTCTCTACAAATGCGCATTTTCAAAAATCTAAAATTTTGAACTTTAAAATTTGGATATCACGATACGCTTGGACAATAATTATTAGCGTTTTCGAGCGCTCGTCCCCTTATTGAGTTCGGACCCTCAATTTTTTAAACATAAAACTTCTAATTAAATTCTTGTAAAGGAGAGTGATCCAGGGTGGTGCCCCTCTCAAATACCCAGATTCGACCGATGACCGAGTGGGCCTTCATTAGTGGGTCTTCATTAGGATTTCCATACGAAGAACAAGCCAATAACAAAAAGAAATTGAGTTTAGCATTTTGTTTCATAGCAGAGATGCTAATTTGAATGTAATTACTGTTCCCCTCTTTCCTCCTGAACGTGTATATTCCCCTTCCTCACCCCCCTGTATACATCCGTTTAGGATAAACCATCCCATTTCCCCTAGGCTCTTTAACAACTTCTTTCCCTCCCCATTCAGTATCTTGTCTTTGGATTTTCTTCATCGCTCTCCATCCCATTCCCTTCCTCCTCTATCTCCTGTTCTCGCATTAAAATCTCCTCCTATTATAAGCCTAATCTCTTGCTTATTTTCTTCCATCAGTTCTCTCATCTCCTCTGATTTCTCCTGCATATCACCGTTCACATAAACCGCCACTATCTTCCACCTTTCTCCTCCCATATTTATCTCTTTATCCTTCTTTATGTTCTTTCAACTCTTTTTCATCCTTCTCTGTTATACATACGTTCCTTACTCCCATCACCATTCCTCCCATTTCTCTGCCTTTTTTATTCTTCCTCTTTATATTTTGAACCTGCCATTTGGTAATCTTGGTAATCTTCCCCTTACTCTTTCCCATCTCTTTTCATCTAGCCACGTCTCCATCATTACTACTACGTCCCATTGTGTCAAATTTCTCATAAACTCTTTATCCTTTCTTTCTAAGCCTGCTATATTCCAGTAGCACATCCTCCAATCTTCCCCACTTTCTTTTCTCGTCACTTTTTGTTTCCTACTACTTCTTATTTCTTTATCTCCCGTTCCTTTCTCTCCTAGTTTCCCGACACCTCATTTTTTACTAACTCTTCCCTGTCCTCGTCCCAATTCCACCATACACCTTCTATCTATATTCTCCCATACTTACATAACTCATGTTCTTCTTCCCTTTTTTCTCTTCTCTTCCGCTATTTTCCTTAACTTATACTGCATCTTCCTTTCTACCCATGTCAAATCATCCTCTATTCTCTCCGAACTTCCATATAACACCCTCTTCTTTGTCATCACTTCCCTCTTACGTTCCCATTTCTTTAGTTTCCTTTTGATGAATGCCTCAATCGATCCCACACTCTTCGCCCTCAATCTATCCTTTTATACCGTTTTCCTATGCTTTCCCCTTGCTTTCCTTTCTTTGTTCTCCCCTTTCGGTGTACTGAAAACTTCCTGATCTCAATCCCGGCTTTCCTTGCTAGTACTCGCTCCGCTCGCCATGAATCCAATTCAAACGATCCCGCCTTCTATCGTTCTCTGTCTCTATCTATCGTCGCGTCTACCAGCTACCTGCCTTGCCTTTCTTCTCCTCCACCCTGCCCTTCGACGACCAACCTGGTCCTCCCATCCTAGGGCTGTGAGTCTATGAAACGTTTCATTGAAACATTTAAACGTTTAAAAGTTTCACAAACATGTATGCGCTTGCGCACTCATGTCTGGTTGAGGTTAGGTCATTTAACACAGTTAACGGAACCAAACGTTCAAAGCAGTTTTAAACTTTCTTAGGGATCATTCACATATTACGTAACATTAAAAAGGGGGAGGGGGTTCGTGTTTCGTTACAGTATGTTACGTGTGGTGGGGGGGGGGGGGTATTTTTGACCCGATTAAGTAACATTTTTAATTGCATGTCCTATTTAAAAAAAGCGATGTTACTAAATATCTCGAAAATATCGAACACATTGTGGTCGAAAACGAGAAAATTTTAATTGTAAATAATTTATTAATATTGGGAAATAATTCTGTTCTTAACATTTTGCTACCACACTATAATTTGTAAACTTTTTTACATTTTCAAAGAGATAAGAAAAATGAAATTATGGACAAAAACTTATTTCGAAGAATTCGAAACAAAATGTAGAAGCTTTTTAATAATTTTGAAAGATTTGTGATTATTTTTTTAAAGGTTTCTGGGAAAATTTTAAATGGTTTTGGTTTTACTTTAAAATAATAATTTTAAGTTTGGAAGATTTCAAAATGTGTGGAAAAATAATATGGAAAACTTCAAGGCAATTTTTATTTTTTAAGATTTAAACAATTTTTAGGTAAACTGAATTTGACAGGGTGTCAAGAGAATGAAAAAAATCTTCTTAAGATTCATGAGGAAATTTCTAATAATTTTTTTCAATGAATTCTAAGAGAAAATTGAAAAACATTACAAAATATTCTTAATTATTTCCTAAAATTAATAAAAAGAGTGTAAAAGATTATAAAGAAAAATTTTGCAATTTTGCCATATTAGGTGATTTTAGAACAAATCTGAATATGTTTTCTAAATATATTTAGAAGTTTTGAAACGATAAAAAAAGAATTGAAACTTATAAAGATATTTTAAAAATTTTGTAAGCTTTCAAGAAAATGAACAAAAAATCATTAGGTTTCTAAGAAAAATTAAAATGATTTTTTATTTTGAAAAATTAATTTAAAAATAATATTTAAAAAGATTTCAAAACATTTATAAAATTGTCACAGAAGAATCTGAAAGATTTTAAGACAATTTTTTTAATTTTGCAGAATTTCAAAGAAATTCAGAAAAAATTTAAATAATTTTAAAGGATTAGAAGGTTTAGAAACTCTGAAAAAATTAAAAAAAGAATTTTCTTAAGATTCTTGGGGAAATTTTAAATGATTTTTTATTTTAAAAAAAACTTTTTAAAAAATTGAAAAAGGCTTCAAAACATTTCAAACGATATCCTAAAATTTCGACAAATAGTGTAGAATATTTTCAAACAAAATGTTTCAGTTTGGTAAGATTAAACAATAAAAAAAATCGAGTAAATTGAAGAAATATTTATAAGATTTGAAGAGATTCAAAAAGAATTTAAAACTTTTAAAGATTTTACAAAATGTAGATTTTTAAAGATTTCAAACAAAAACTTTAGAAGCTTTAAAAGATTTTTGAAAGGTTTTAAGCTCGGTTTCAAGAGAATAAACAAATTTTCTTAAAATTTCTGGGAAAATTTCGAAAAAAAATAGTTAATTTGTTTTATATGGGAAAAACTTTTCTGATATTCGAAATACAATATTACTAAATATCTGATGTATTTGTAAGCGTCTTTGAGACGCATGGATTGACATATTTTCCCGTGATTTTTGAAATTCCTGCGCAAATGAGAATTTCATATCACTAACAGTTTCCGAGTTTCGCATACAGGAGTTCTAGCTTCAGCTGAAGTTAGCATTACTACATGTTTTTTACCAAAATTACCAGGCACACAATTTAGTTTTTGCGGCATATACACTGAGAAAAATGGATTATACCCAGTAATAAAAAACATGTTACCGGATATAATCTTGGCCTATTAACTATAAGACAGCTCTAGATATTAAGAAATAGATATTACGGGATAATATCTTGGATTATAAAACTTTATGATCTGAGAGAATAAAATCTATAATCCAAGATCTAAAAATCTAATATCCATATTATAATTCTGGTCCATTAGATAACCACATATATATATATATATTGTAACCCCTGAGTTTCAGGGGGTTCCTGAAAATAGGCAATAGTAGTTTCTCCTCTGTGATGTTTTCTAAAAAGAAGCATCCCACAGGAGAAACGCTAAAGCGCAAACTCAAGAACTCCCACGCAAGCGATCTTACGTAAGCGTGGGAGGGCAGAGTGAATAAAAGGCGAACTCCGGGCGAAAAACGCCACTCTATTTTTGATCTTTGCCTACCACAGCTAAAGATCATAGGGTCGAAATCTTTTAGTGGTGCGGATAGAAGGGGAAACCTTTCATTGCTGCACTACTGCCTGCCTTGAAATATTCGGTCTAACCGAGGATTTCAGGCATTTTTCGACTGCGTTCCTAGCTGTGCTAGCCAAAGTGACATTACCAGCGAATCTGAGCGATTGCCTTACCAGAGCCTCATTTGAGCCTGATTTGTGCCCCATTTGTGAACTCGTGCATTTTTGTGATTTAATTGTGTTTTATTTTTGTGTTTTCTTGTTTTCTCGTGCGAAAATTAATCTTAATTAATCCTTGCATTCTCGAGAGCGAACCTGGTTACACCGGGGGACACTGTCCAAAGTATCAAGGATTAATTGAGCGCGTTTATCCGTGATTCCCATTGAGGAATACTTATCTTGATTTATACCTGCATCTTCGAGAGCGAACCTGGTTGTACCG
>CAKNYM010046586.1:0-11598 GCA_932195095.1 Andricus curvator
AAAAAATCGTTTATTTATACTTAAACTTTTTTCATTGACATAATTCAAATTTGATGCAAAAACATAAAAGATCCCTTAACTCGAGACAAATCGATTGACCTATAATATAGGTACATTTTATTGAAGAATAGGGAAGTTATGGTCATTTATAATATTTAAAAAATCATTTATCTATAGTTAAACTTTTTTTATTAGGATAATTCAAAGTTGATGCAAGAATATGAAAATCCCTTGACTCAAGACGAATCTATCCATAATACTAATACTTTGTATTGAAGAGTACGGAAGTTATGGTCATCAATATCATTTGAAAAATCGCTTTTTATAATAAAAATTTTCTTACTCGCATAATTGAAAGTTGATGCAAGAATAGAAAAGGTATGTTGATTCGAGACAAATCGATTGACCTATAATATAAATTCATTTTATTATGAATAATAAGGAAGTTATGGTCATTTATATTATTTAAAGGATCGATTATTTATATTTGAACTTTTTTCATTATTATAATTGAAAGTTGACGCAAAAAATAAAATATTCCTTGACTCAAAACGAATCAATTGACCTATAATATTAATACATTTTCTTAACAAGTAAGGAAGTTATGGTCATTTATAATATTCAAAAAATAGTTCATTCATACTTAAACTGTATTCATTGACATAATTCAAAGTTGATGCAACAATATAAAAGATCCCTTAACTCGAAACAAATCGATTGACCTATAATAATAATACATTGTATTGAAGAGAACGGAAGTTATGGACATTTATAATATTTAACAAATCGGTTATTTATAGTTAATCTATTTTAATTAACATAATTCAAAGTTGATGCAAAAACAAAAAAGATTCATTGGCTCAAAAAAAATCGATTGACCTATAATGCTAATGCATTGTATTGAAAAGTACGGAAGTTATGGTCATCAATATCATTTGCAAAATCGTTTTTTATAGTAAAAATGTTCTTACTCACATAATTTAAAGTTGATGCAAGAATATAAAAGATATGCTGATTCCAGACAAATTGATTGACCTATAATATAAATTCATTTTATTGAAGAATAATGAAGTTATGGTCATTTATATTATTTAAAGAATCAATTATTTGTATTTGAACTTTTTGCATTGGCATAATTTAAAGTTGACGCAAAAAATAAAAGATTCCTTGACACAAAACGAATCAATTGACCTATAATATTAATACATTTTATCAACAAGTAAGGAAGGAATGATCATTTATAATATTTAAAAAATCGTTTATTTATACTTAAACTTTTTTCATTGACATAATTCAGAGTTGATGCAAAAACATGAAAGATCCTTTAACTCGAGACAAATCGATTGACCTATAATATAAGTACATTTTATTGAAGAATAAGGAAGTTTTGGTCATTTATAATATTTAAAAAATCAATTATCTATAGTTAAACTTTTTTCATAAGCATAATTCAAAGTTGATGCAATAATATAAAAATCCCTTGACTCAAGACGAATCTATCCATAATACTAATACTTTGTATTGAAGAGTACGGAAGTTATGGTCATCAATATCATTTGAAAAATCGCTTTTTATAGTAAAAATTTTCTTACTTACATAATTCAAAGTTGATGCAAGAATATAAATGATATGTTGATTCGTGACAAATTGATTGACCTATAATATAAATTCATTTTATTGAAGAATAAGGAAGTTATGGTCATCTATATTATTTCAAAAATCGATTATTTATATTTGAACTTTTTTCATTAGCATAATTCAAAGTTGATGAAAAAAATAAGAGATTCCTTGACTCAAAACGAATCAATTGACCTATAATATTAATACTTTTTATTAACAAGTAAGGAAGTTATGGTCATTTATAATATTCAAAAAAAGAGTTTATTTATAGTTAAACTGTTTTCATTTGCATAATTCAATGTTGATGAAAGTACAGAAAATATTCCTTGATTCAAGACGAATCGATTGACCTATAATATTGATAGATTTTATTAGGCAGGACGGAAGTTATAGCCATTTATATCATTTGAAAAAATTCTTTTTTACAGAAAACCTTGTTTCATTAACATAATTCAAAGTTCATGCAAGAATAGAAAAGACTTATTGATTTAAGACGTTTTGATTGACCTATTTGTATTTTTTTTATTCCTTTTTGAGGAAGCGAATATATTTACTGATTAATCATAATGATAAAGCAAAGTGCTTCTTAAAATTGCATCATAAAATTATAAATACAAACAATGTGGAAACATCTGAGGCCGAATTCACAGATATTTAAGAAAACAGTTGAATTTTAGACCAAAAAGGATTAATTTTGACCAAATGGTGTAATTTTTAACAAAATAATTAAATTTTTCATCAAATAGTTCAATTTATAACCAAAAAGTAGAATTTTAAACAAAAATGTTCTTTTTCAACCACGAAAGATGTCATTTCTACCAGAAAATATGAATTTTCAACCCAAAACGACGAATTTTCTATCCATATAGACGAACATAAAAAACAGTTGAATTTTTTACCAAAAAAGATTACTTTTCAACAAAATAGTTGAATTTTCAAAAAAGAAGTAAATTTTCATCAAAAGAGCAAAATTTTCAACGAAATAGTCAAACTGTGAATCTCCACCTATACTCAGATGAATTTTAACCAAACGGTCAAAGCAAAAAAGATTCAACTTTAACTAATAAAAGTAGTATTTTCCACCAAATACTTGAATTTTCAAGCCAAAAAGAAGAATTTTCTAGAAGATAGTTGAATTTGTAATCGGAAAAGTTGAATTTTGAACAAAAAAGTTCATTTTCAATCAAGAAAGATGGCTTTTCTACCAAAAAAGATGAATTGTTAATCTAAAAGGACGAATTTTCTATTCAAAACCAATTTCAATTTCATTATTTAATAATAAAGCATAACACCTTTTAATAATGAATTTTTTTTCGGTTTAATGATTGGTAACTTCTAACTTCGTGTAGAGTCATGTACAGCGTTGTACAAAAGAAAATAAAAATGTGTCGAATATGGCGAAAAACTGGTTTCCTCCTGAGTCACAGTCTATAATGATGGACCTCAAGAGAGCGTTGTAGCATGCTCCATCGGCCAAAACTCTGTCGTGAAGGAAGCACCACGAAAAATTGGCCATCATTTCCGGCCATTGAGAAAATGACAAGTGGAAAAGATTTTTGTACTCAAAACCAGATGACATTCGAAATTTTAAAGAACTTTTCTTTCAAAAATAAGCTACAATCATAATTTGAAGTCATGATAGAAAGTTTTTTTATATTTAAAACACAATACGATATCTAGTGTATTTGTTCGCATCTTCGAGATACATCGATCAACCTATTGTTGAAACATTTACGACCTACTAGTACCGAATACCAATTCAAGAAGTTTAAAAAAAATGGTTTATTCTGTTTATTTGAGAAAAACGTTTTTGATATTTAAAATAGAACAATACTCAATGTAGTGTATTTGTTCCCGTCTTGGAGATGCATCGATCGAACTATTGCTAAACTTTGTATGACCCATTAGTACAGATTTATGAAGGAAAAAAAATGGTTAATTTTGCTTATATGAGAAAAACTTTTTTTAATATTCAAAATACGACAATACTATATATAATGTAGTTGTTTGCATCTTCGAGATGCATCGATCAAGCTATTGTTGAATCTTCTATGACCCACGAGTACCGATTTGGGAGTTTCAAGAAAATTTGTTTATTCTGCTTATAATCTTATATCATAAATACTTTGTTTATATTAGAAATACTACAGTACTGTTCCTCAAATGTTTGTTTGCATCTTCGAGACCCGCAGAATGACCAACTGACGGAGCTACCATGACCTCTTTTGATTTAGCAGTACAGATTTATGAATTTCAAAAATCGATTGTTGATCTTGTTGATATGAGGAAAACTTTTCTAACATTTGGAATACAATAGTAATGTATATAATATATATTTGTTCGTGTCTTCGAGACGCATCGATAGCCCAATTAAAGAACAGTTCATGACAACCATGAACCTACCATGACCTACCATGACCTGCCAATATCGTTTAAAAATAAACCAAAATTATTTACCTATTTCATAAGAGGATTTTTTTTGTATTGGGAATATAACAGTACTGTATTTGATGTAATTGTTCGCGTCTTCGAGATTCGTGGATTGACCTATTAAGTCTATTAACGAACTTTTGATTACCATTCTTGATCAATCAATAGCGACTTAGAAAGTTAAAAAAAAGTTACATTGTTTATATGAGGAAAACGTTTTTTTTTTATTTGGAATATAACACTACCTCAAGTTAAAAGGTAGTTCATTGCAACAGAAGACATCGATTTACATTTTTATGGGCTCTCTGATTTTCTGAAAATAAGATTTTCACTAAGACAGGAACACGTGACACTTCTCTGATAAAAAAAAAAAAATTTAATCCATGTCGATACATTAAACTATTAAAGACCAATATTATCGTCACGAAAAATTTAGAAGTTGCATTTTCAACCAAATAGTGGTATTTTTAAGCCAAAAAGACGAATTTTGTATAAGACAGTTGAATTTCCATACCGATATGTTGAATTTTCAACAAAAAAGTTCATTTTCAGCCAAGAGAGATGAATTTTCAACCAAGAAAGATAACTCATCTACCATAAAAGGTTAATTTTCAATCCAAAAGGACGAATTTTCAACAAACGAGTTGAATTTTCGACCAAAAAATATGACTTTAACAAGATAGTTAATTTTTCAACAAAATAATTAAATTTTTCACAAAACAATTAAACTTTCAACAAAATAGTTGATTTTTTTTACTTTTCAAGCTAAAAAGTCGGATTTTTTAGAAAACAGTTGACTTTCGAAACGGAAAAGAAGAATTTTCATCAAGAAAGTCAATTTACAATCGCAAGAAAGACGAATGTTCAACGAAATAGTTGAATCGTCAACTAAAAATAAAAAATTTTCAATAAACAACGGAATCGTTAAATTTTCCATTCAAAAAACTATTTTTCTACAACAACAAAAAACTAGTTTTCAACCAGTTGAATTCAATTGAAAGAAATTTTCAAGAAATTAGTTGAATCCCATTAATTTCTCAAAAGAAATTTATATATCCATAAGTGAAATCCATTTTTTAAACAGATAGAAAATTAATTTTTAACAACAACAAAATTAATTTCCAACAGAATAGTTAAATTTTGAAATAAATAGTTTAATTTTTCACCAAAAGGCGTAATTAACTACTATTGTAGTTTAATTTTCAACAAAAAATATGGAGTTTCAAAAAAAATATAATCTTGAACCAAATATTTTAATTTGCTACCAAACTGTTGAAATTTCAAAACAGAAAAGGAATTTTTTACAAAGTACACCAGAGACTCGATAGATGAACAATCTCGGGGGTTGCCTGAAAATGGCCTTGTTCATATAACGCGTACAGCGAAACGTAAACAGTCAGGGCCGTCTGAACCGTTTTCATCATATTGCGCAATCTACTTGACTGAGAAGTATAGTGCATGCGTCCCTTCAGAGGCGGAGTCGCAACCGTCTCTCGCACTGCCCCCTGAGAAACTGCGGGGACCAGCAATTCTAGGAATTCATATAACGCGTTCGATCGCGCGTTGAAATAGCGAGTCTCTGGTGTAGTTCAATTTTAAACCAAGTATTAGATTTTTCAACAACAAAAATTAATTCTCAACGAAACATGTAATAGTTAATATTTCAACAGAAAAAGATTTTAATTTTTAATCAAAAACAGTTAAACTTAATCAAAACAGACAAATTTACAACAAAATAGTTGAATTTTCAACCAAAGCAGATAATTTTCAATCGAGCAATTGTATTTTTAACCAAAAAAGATGAATTTTCAACCAGAAAAAATGTACTTTTTACCAAGAATAGTTGGATTTTCTTACTGGGTCTATTAATTCAGTTAAAAATATTATTATTATTATTCTACCATTAAGCCAAATTCTTTTCGGGGTAAGCGTGACTCACTCGGTTCTAGCAGTAGTCCAGGCATTACGTCGAAATTATTATTATACCATTAAGCCATTTCCCTTTCGGGGTAGGCGTGACTTGCAATGAGTGAAATTCCCGAAAAAATCTCACATCGAATGTCTTTAATGAGAAAGTTTCGTAAAGGGGTCCCTTTTAACATATCAAAAATTCTAGAACAGATAAATTGCCAAACCTGGTTTTTTTTTCGAAAACAGTTATAAAAGTTACTTTTGCGTAGACGGATAATTTCCATTGCAGTTTAAAGCAAAATGTCCAACAGAAAAAAGAAATAGGACAAAATTATGAGAAAATTTGGTTCGAAAAATAATCCGCTAGCTTCCACAGGTTTCGAGTTATGATATATTGAAAAACCCCCCACTTTTTTGGATTTCAGCGAAAAATCACTAAGTTTCAAAAAACACTGTGTACCTTTTTACCTAATTACTACACGGAAAAGTGTTCCACAGGTGAGTGAAAGTAGACTCAATTTTCTGTGATTACAGAAAAAGAACAATGCCCTAACTATAATAGGTCATAAGTTATGACCCCTCAAAGTTGGCCATTTTTGCTTGTTTTTACGGGCAAAAAAGTGGAGTTCAGTTTTTTGAAAATAAATCGAGTCAGGTTTAGTTTGCATTGATGATGCCAGAGGATGAAAAAGAATCTATAAAATTGTGCGTACATCTAAAAAAAATAAGTCTTTTAGACCTATTATTTTGGGAATTGCAAGGTTTGAAAAATTTCATTTTTTTGCATTTTTGACTAAAAATGAAAAAGTTGTGTTTTTGTAAAATAACTCGTTTCCTGTGGATCCGTTGACAAAGTTTGTATAGAACAAATGAAAGTGGAGTCAATTTAGCGTAATCAAAAAGAAATAAAAGTGTCCTAACCCTAATAGGTCACGAGATCACAACCTTTGAAAGTGCACTTTTCCTGCATAGAGGCACCTGAGCGTACCGTAAAGTAGAACTACGGTCATATTTCGAAATTTTTGTCCCAAATAAGTGTATATAATTCATTTTTCATTTATAATACGTCTTTTGCAACTGATAAATAAATAATTGTTTATAAAAAAAGCTTGCTATCACCACCAAAAGTAACCGCAAAAAAGTATTCATAAGTAGTGATAGCAAGCTTTGGGTATAAACAATTATTTATTCATCAATGGCAAAAGACGTTTTATACATGATAAATGAAATGTGTACACTTATTTGGGACAAAAACTTCGAAATATGACCGTAGTTCTACTTTACGGTACGTTTAGGTGGTATTTTACAAAAACACAACTTTTTAATTTTTATTAAAAAATCCAAAGAAATGACATTTTTGAAACCTTGCATCAATGCAAACTAAACCTTCTCGATTTATTTGGAAAAAACTGAACTTTGAGGGGTCATAACTTATGACCTATTATAGGTAGGGCATTGTTCTTTTTCTGTAATCACAGCAAATTGAGTCTACTTTCACTCACCTGTGGAATACTTTTCCGTGTAGTAATTAGGTAAAAAGGTACACAGTGTTTTTTGAAACTTAATGATTTTTCGCTGAAAATCCAAAAAATTGGGGTTTTTTCAATATATCATAACTCGAAACCTATGGAAGGTAGCGGATTATTTTTTTAACCAAATTTTCTCATACTTTTGTCCTCTTTTTTTCTGTTGGACATTTTGCTCTAAAATGCAATGGGAATTATCCATCCACGCAAAAGTAACTTTTGGAACTGTTTTCGAAAAAAAAACCCGGTTTGGCAATTGATCTGTTCTAGCATTCTTGATATGTTATAAGGGACCCCTTAAAGAATCTTTCTCATTAAAAACATTCGATGTGGGATGTTTTCGGGAACCAAACTACCAGATGACTGGATTAAAGGGGATCAAGGAGTTTATATGATCAAAGTGAGGAAAGGAATTGTACGAGGCGATATGAGGGAGGAAGCGTACATACATTTTGATTAATCTAGAATTCCCGTATTGTTTATTCAAATAACACGTTTGTTCCGCAACACTCCTCCGACCCAGGTCGCTGATCAATCTCTCTAGCAAGCACTCCAGAAGAAGAGCTTCACAATGTCATTATGTAAAGGTCTCCAGTCGGGCCCATTAGTATCCAACGTCTTCTGTTTCTTCGAATAAAAGTGAAAAAACGAGAGAAAGGCAAAGTTTTTTGAAAACGGAAAAAAATAAGATTTCATTAAAAAAGGGGAAAAGAGTTTATGGATGGCACCTAATTTCTTAAGTTAACCTGTCGTCTAAGTTAATCTTCAAATTATATCAATGTTCTCAAATGAAAAAAAATGCCTAAAGAATTTAATTAAAAGTATTCTCATACTATTATCAAATAGTTTTAATTCATTATTTATTGTTCGTTTGACGGTTATGTAAAATTACATTTATATTTTGTATTTAAAAATAGGCGGGGGTCAGCTTCAGTGTCACATGAAATTTTTAGGGTGGTCACCAAAATGTCACAAATTGTGACAAGAGGGAGGGGTGAGTTAAGTCAAAAAACACTAAAAAATGAAAATAGCTTCACGTAAAATTGTGGACGCTCCCTCATTAAATCTTTAAAAAAAATACTGATTTAATCACCTCTTTTGGTCTTCTGTCTAAAATAGATTTGCGATGCACAATCATAAAAAATATATATCAGCACTTAATCTTTATGGTGGGTAATACCGGTTGTCGAAAAGAAATACGATTCCAGTTTCAGGTTCATTACCACTACTGGTCTGTTTTTTTCGGTGGCTATTCTATTCTTCTAAGAAAAGTCCCGTTATTCAGCGCATTTACGACGAAGCTCCCAATTCTAAATCGTGGGAGCGCAAGAAAAGGTATAGAATAGAAAGTCCCGTTAATCGTACACCCCTTGTGTCTCTCTTTCACTCGCCTCACATCCCCTCTTTCTTTATCTACCCTCTTCAAGAACCTAATCATGTCCCTTGTCTAGAATCTAAAGATTTGAAAGTTGACAGCACTCGGGGCAAAGAAAGCCTCCTCTTTTTCTTTGTCAAAAAGCGCACTTATCATTGGTCATAATGCATTAAAATTGTCGTCACAAATGAAGATTATTACTTAATTATCATTAACATTAACCGGGGTATACTTGGTCATGATGGGCTTTGATGGAACTCTACAAAAAAGGTTCTGCACCTCCCGGATTTTTCCTTTCTCATTACTACGATACCTCACAATCTTTTTGAGATCAAAATTTAAAAAATCGTTGAAGCCCTTTTTGGAAGAACTTTATTTTTTATTTTATTTTATTTTTAGGGGGGGGGGGTTATCATGTTATTAAATATAGTTTACTGGAAGTAACACTGGGGTGTATTTATTTTGGCACAAAAAGAGGCTCCATATGTTAAACATCTTGTTATAACCAAATCCCTTTAAAATGTTCAAAAATAGGTGAAAAAATGTGAAAAAATTCAGTTTTTTTAAATTGCTTCTTTTACAAAATTTTACATAGTTACGGCCTCCTGAATAAGTCCTTTTATGGAGCTTATATATAGAGGTAAAGTTTCTTTTGAAGATTATTCCTTCTACTTCATTCCTCGTTAAAAACTATACCTAAAAAAAATAAAAATTGAAGCAGAAGACAGAATCTTCAAATAAAACCTAATGTCTATATAAGTTCCATAAGAAGAAGATTTTATGCAGGAGGCCATAACTTCAGTTTGATTAGATCTTTAAGATTATTGAAATCCGTGAAAACATTTTTCACTTATTTTTAAACATTTTAAAGGGATTTGTGTACCGCAAGATGTTTAACATATAAAGCCTCTTTCTAGGAGTCTTTAGATTTCAGGTATCATAGTAATGAGAATTGAAAAAAACCGGGCATCTAGCGCCAGACCTCTAGACTCTAGATTCCAGAAATCTAGAATTCTAGAATTCTGGCGCTAGTTTTTCGCAGGTCTGACTTTATCCAGACCATTTAGTCTGAAAGATCTGCTCTGACCCAGGATTGGTGCTGCTCAGCTATCCAAGAACAATAAAAGTTCTAAGTTCGGCCTGGAAGGTCTGGTCTGACCCAAGAGTGGCGCTGATCAGCTATCCCAGAACAGAAAAAGTTCTATGTTCAATGAGCAGTGTTTTCCTTGAGATATTTCGAAAAAGGTACCAAGTGTCTCTAACATGATAGGAAATAAGAAATTGCTATCAAAACAAGATTTTATTTTCTTGTCACCTTGACGTCCTGGTCTGGTCCAGCTTTGGAACTGATCAGCTAGCCAAGAACAATAAAAGTTCTAACTAAGTTCGATCTGGATGATCTGGTCAGTTTCTGTCAGGTTTGGCGCTGATGACCTATCCGTTATCCAAGAACAAAAAATATTTAAGATCGATCGGAATTTTTTTTTACATGTTTCGAAAAAGTTACGAAGTGTCTAAAATGATATACAATAAGAAATTCACACTATCAAAACAAGACATTTTTAACTATGACATTGAGAGTCTGGTCTGGTCCAGGTTTGGCGCTGATCAGCTAAATAAACTTATAGTAAAAAATAATTGTTTTCCAAGTCATTAAAAAAAGAAAGCGAGTAAAATAAAGCGAATCTTTCAAAAAAATAGTTGAATTTTTTATCAAATAGCTGAATTTTCTCCAAAAGACTAATTTTCAAACAAATAGTTGAATTTTCAACTAAAAAAAAAGTTTTAAAACAAAAATTGAATAGTTCAATTTTCCGTTTCACACATTACTTTTCAACAGCGAAAAACAAATGGTCAGTGACTTGAATTCAACGAAGAAAAAAACGAATGTTTGACAAAATAGTTGAATCCTCAACCAAAAAGATGAATTTTTAAAAGAGAAGATTAACATTCTACACTAGTAGGCAAATTTTGAACAAAATTTCAACAAATTCAAGGTAAAAAGTCAAATATATAAAAAGTTTTAATAGTTAACTTTTAATCCGGAAAAGCGAATTTCCTACCAGCTAAATTCAACTGAAAAAGAGAATTTTTAACAAAGTAGTTGAACCCTAAACCAAAATGATGAATCTCCCAAAAAAAGATTAATTTTTTACTCAAATAGACAAATTTTCAATAAAATACATCGATTTTCTACAAAATAGTTGAATTTTCAACTTATAAAGGATAAACTTCGGACAGAAAAAGGAATAGTTACATTTACAGATGAATACATTATTTTTAACAAATGAATTTTCAACAAAAAAGTTAATTTACCGCCAAATAGTTGAATTTTCAACTAAAATCATGAATCTTCAACAACAACAAAAATTAATTTTCCACAACATAGTTCAACTTTTAACTAAGTAGTTGATTTTTCAAACAAAACAAAAAAATTCTCAACGAAACATGCAGTAATTCTTATTTAAACCAGAAAACATTTTTTTATTATTTTAATTATTATAGCATTAAGCCATTTCTCTTTCGGGGTAGGCGTGACTTGCTCGGTTGGAAAATAGTATTGGGTATATGGGTGAATTGGTGTAGAGTATATAGGTATAATTTAGATAGGTATATAGGTGTAAAGTAGATAGGTATATAGGTGTTAGGTATATATGTTTTAGATTGATCTGGAATTCTCGTGTCATTGATTCAAATGACACGTTTATTCCGCAACACTGCTCCGACCCAGGTTGC
>CAKNYM010046586.1:18013-30022 GCA_932195095.1 Andricus curvator
CACACCAACTTCCTCTCTCCATATCAACATCCCCTCCCGAAACTTCATCCATCACTTTTCCTCCCTGCCATAACTTCTTCCTTCTCTACTTCCACTCTATCACTTCCCCAGTTAAGATTTCTCTTCCCCCACCTCTCTTCCTAAGCCCTCACTTCCTCTCCCCTACTCACCCGCACTACCCCACTATCTCTCCCCTCACTCTACCTCACTACATACTAACACATCTAATCATTTTTCCTACTTCAACTCTCTTCCCTTACTTTTCACCTAATCCTCCTAATCTCCCTGGGTTTCACTACTTCCCTTTTCTACACCAAATTCCTTTCTACACGCAATCATCTCCTCCCCACACTTCAACCATCACCTCCCCTACATTCCATAACTTTTTCCCCTCTACTTCCCCCTCTGTCAATTCGCCAGTTAAAATTTCTCTTCCTCTACTTCCCTTTCCAAGCCTACACTTCCTCTCTCCTACTCAGACACACTACCCTACTATCCCTCCCCTCACACCCCCTCACTTCTAATAATTTCCTCTACTTCAACTTACTTCCCTTACGTCCCCTCCTTCATTTCTTATCACTTCCCCTTCCCACATTACCCATAGTTACCTTCACTCTCCCCTCATTTCCCATCACTTGCTCCATTTTCCTCCCTTAATTTCCCCTACTTATACTTAACCAATTTCCCCACACTTCCCCTACTTCTACTCACCCGAATTCCTTTCACTTCCCCTCCCCTCACTACACATACGATATGAAAGTTTGTGAAACTCTGATAATATATTATTATATTTATTACGCCATATCCCTTTATTTTCGCATATTTTAACCCTTAAACTGCACACCTCAAAAAAATTACGTAAGCTACACCGTGGGTGTTTGACACCCAGTTAACATTGCACACCTCAAAATAATTACGTAAGCTACACCGTGGGTGTTTGACACCCAGATGTTTAAGCTTGTATAACTAAGACGGATTTCAATATTTTGTAACGAAATTCTAATGGGATGTAGAATTATAAGTTTTTCTTAAATCCCGTTGGTTTTATAACGATATAATTTGTTAAAAACTGGATTTAAAAAAAAATCGAAAAAATGAGTTTTTTCATAAAAAAATGTATATATTGCGTAATTTTCAATATTTTGACCTAAAAATTTAATGGGATACTCTTGAAACAGTATACTTTTAGAAAAAAATAAGCTCAAAGTTGTTCTGGGTGTTTGGCACCCACAGTGCAGTTTAAGGGTTAAGAATAAAAAACAAGTTTTTTGTCGATGGAATGATGGTTTTCGATCTAGTAGTCGCAACAAAAATGATTATAGTATTTAGGTGTGAAAAAAAATCCTCTCTAGCTCCGCTGGGATTCGAACCCATGTCCACACGTCTACAGATTGCCGGCCCGATGCTCTGACTTACTAAACTACGAAGGGAAACGAGATTCATTATTTTTTTCAATGTCTCTTATAAGCGAACGAAGAGGTCATCAAACGTCTTGTAAGAATTTATATTTCTGATCTTATTGAGAAATTGAGTTATGATGTAATGCTGTCGACTAGCGTAGTGAAATAGTTTTTATTCGATCGAATGATAGTTTTTGGTCTACGAGTCTAAACCAAAAAAGTTATAGTCTTTACCATCTTTTTAACATCTTTTAAATCTTCTTTTTCTTATAACACCAGACCGGCAATCTGTAGACCTGGGTTCGAATCCCAGCAGAGCTAGAGATGAATTTTTTTTACAGCCATCGACAAAAGTCAGGTGATTTATCCTACGTTATATTTTTTCAAGAATCTAAATCTTTTGGTTTTTTGTTGTAGGTCAAAGACAAAAAGCTCTACATTGGACGTCTATGAACACCGCCAACTTTGAGGCTGTGCGTAACAAACCACGTGACCTCATACCCTATAATTCGCGGCATAAAAGAAGAAGATTTTTGACGTTTCTTGAATAGCAAATATCAAAATTCTAGCTTGCCGTTTTTAAAGTTTTATGTGTGCACGTTTTAAGAGTGGCTTTTAGGAGTATTGTCAAAATGCATCACCCAGCCTGTAACTCAGGGCATAAAAAAGAATATTTTTGACGTTTATTATTATTATTATTATTATTATTATACCATTAAGCCATTTCCCTTTCGGGGTAGGCGTGACTTGCACGGTCGGAAAATAGTAGCGTGTATGGTGGGTATACAGGTATAAGGTAGATAGGTATATAGGTGTTAGGTATAGATATTTTAGATTGATCTGGAATTCTCGTTTTATTTCTTCAAATGACACGTTTATTCCGCAACACTGCTCCGACCCAGATTGCTGATCAATCTCTCTAGCAATCACCCCAGGTGAAGAGCCTTACAAAATTGTTATGTGTGGTTCCCCACTTGGGCTCATTTAGTATCCAAGGTCTTTGTTTCAGGCGTCATTCACTCTATTGTAAATCTGTTTATAAACTATTTGTCGCCACACTTTTCTGTCCTGGCATACTACTCTAGCTTCCTTAACGTCCATGCATTTTTTCATGCAAGCTCTTGTGTTTCTATGGCTTCTTATGTCTCTTCGGATTAGTGTCTCATTCACAGATTCTAACCATTCTTTTGGCGGCCTACCTCTGGGCATTCTGCCATTTTTTAATTAATAAATATTGAAATTCTAACCAGTCTTGTAAATTATACAAGTCTAAATAATGGGTAATTTAAAGATTCGCAAACTTTTTCAGACAGAATATTATTTTTTGTCCTCCTTGATGATGTAGGCAAAAAAAAAATTTATTTCGTTCAAAGGAACGTTCGGAACTTTAGGTACATGAATATTTTGTGAATCGTCACCATGCAGCTTTTTCCCTTCTGGGGTAGGAGTGACTCAATCGGTGAGGATGGGAGTAATGTGAGGAAGGAGGCACTGATTTTTCAGATTGATCTAGAATTCTCGTGTTATTTATTTAAATAACACGTTCGTTCCGAAAAACTGCTCCGACCCAGGTTGCTGATCAATCTCTACGTAATTTTGAAATATCTCGAGAAAAAGATCAGATAAGATTTCACGGTAAGTAGTTTTGGAAATGTGAATAGTCATCTGAAAACCTATCCATACATTTTTTTTTATTTTCAGGAGCACAGTGCCTTAGAAGTTTTAAAAGGTTCGATAATATGTAGGTTAGAAGCTCGCCTAATGAGATAATTACAGGACAAATAGAAAAAGAAGGATGTCGAACAACCTAAGTATGTAAAAAATTGGTATAAAGTGTATAGGCAAAATGGGATAAAGATTACTCAAAATGGCACAAGCATGGTACAAAATTCCATAAAAATGGTGTAATATTACGGTGAGCCTCAATCAACTTCAACTTGATATTCTTACTCAATGCAAGTTTTTTGCAGGATTTAATTCTCTGATGTTGCCCAATATTTTGAGTGAAAAATGAAAAAATCGATCCAGCCCTTTTTTGGAAAATTCAAATTTTGATTTTTTAACATTTTTTTTCTAATTCAAGTGTTTAATTATGTGTGTGCTGTAATACATAAAATATGTTGTAAAAAGTTTCTGTATAGAGGTTTTTGTAGCGCAAATAGGGCTGCAAAAACCTTTATAGAAGATCCAGTTTTTGTTTAACACAAAAGCGAGCACAAAAGTTTATAGGAACTTTTTTACTACATATTTTTTGTATAAAAGCTTACATAATATAAAAAAATTCTATCACAAAAGAAAAACATCTCGAAAAATCAAAATCTGAGTTTTTAAAAAAGGGCTCAAACGATTTTTTTCATTCCTCACTTAAAATATTCAAGTAACGTCAAAGAATTAAATCCTGCAAAGAATTTGCGTTGAGTAAGAAGTTTAGCTTGACGTTGGTTGAGGCTTACAGTGATATGTCATAAAATGACAAAATGACATAAAGATTGGGAGAAATGGCGAAATGAGATGTCAAAATAGTATCAGGAGAAGGCATGATGGTATAAGGATGAGGCAAAATGATAATGACTGGTCGGAGTAAAATTTAATAAGTGTGAGTAAAAATAACCATAAGGAGTGCAAAGAATGGCTTAAGAGTGGGGTAAAATGGCATAAGGAGTTGTAATAGTAATTATTTTTTCTTTTATGTTCTTAATTACTTATCAAATATTCGAGACCCTCTTTGGTCTGTCCGTCAAGTATAGGCTAAATGCCTTTTTGAATAACCTTCTTCAATTTCCTTCCTTCATATAAGTTCCAAGGAAACCACCGCTTTTAAATAAATTCAAACCAATCTGCAAAATCGGATACACGCCCCAGAAATGGAGGAAAATCTTTAGGAGTTTAGGATTCTGTAAAGTGAAACGAGATATCCTCTGGAAATCACTTTCCTCTGAGCTAAGGTGAAAAATAGTGAGAAATGGAGAGGACCCTGATCATTCGTTCATCGCTATGCTGGAGGCGGAAGGCTGCTGGACCAGCGCGTATAAGTTCGTCTGACCTTTTTCAAAGCTGGATACGGAGAGACTAATGGAGATAGAAAAAGTGAAAGAGGAACGAAGCCAAGGATAGGAAGAGAAGAAAGGATAAGGAAGGATAAGTGTGAGAAAGATCGGCGTAAGTGAACGGGGGTTCGTGTTTTTTGTACGTCTGAGGATGTCGCTGCCAAATGTGTAAAGGAGGTCATCCTATTTGCTTTAATTAAGTGCGACAGTGACCTACTTATGTTTCTATTCGTGAAGTACAATTTTTTTATAAGTAATTCCAAAAAGTTTGCCTTTGTCGCATACAATTCCTTTGAGTTCTTCTCGGTACGAACGGTTGTAAACAGCGACAACAGATGTTCCTTATGTTGGAATTTAACACACATTTTTCACTTGAAAAGTAGCGGGTGGATATATTCAAGGACAATATCAAAATTTCTTGCGCAATTTGAAGAAAAATCCTTTATTATTGCAGAAAAATAATTCTTTTTTAAAAATAAAAATTGGTCAGTGGAGGTCAGCAACCAGTGAATTTTAATATAACTTAGCTGAAAAATGCTGAAGATAATTTTAAGCAATTTGTTGTAATTATTTATGTTTCGTGGAGCTATTACGTCTCTATAAGAGTATAAGGGAGAAAGCGAATAACGTCTCTATTGAGGCGCAATTATTTCGAGATTTAGTCGAGATAGCTTCCCCCTCGACGTAATTGTAGCCGTCTGATAGAAAAACTCCCTAAGATCGTTCACTTATTGTTTCTCAGTGATTTTCTGAATTGCAACGGACACAGACGATATCTTCGTGACGTAAACAAGATAATGGATTCTGTTCTCGTACTCATGATGTAGATATAATGATGACGATCTAGGATAATGGTCTGGCCAGCAACTCTCATCCAGATCCAGATGTAGAGGAAGCATCAACAAGGAAGCGCAACAAAGTTTAATTCTGGACATGAAATCTTTCTTCAATTTTTCATAAAAAATTGTGAGAAAGTATATTCTTCAAATTTTCAAATTCGAACAATAAAGTTTTTAAGAAAAGAACAGCGGCCTTATTTGTGTGTTCAAATACTTGCGTTAAAATTTTGTTGAATATAAAATGGGTCTTATTTTTGTGTTGACTAACGCTGTGCGGTATGAGAGCCTCGAAGATGCTGCAATTCCAAGATTAATTCTGGATATTAAATAATTTTTCAATATTGCATAAAAAATGGTAGAAAGCATATTCTTTAAATGTTAACATTCTTGCGTTAAACTTTCCGAGAATATAAAATTTGTCTGATTTATGTGTTCGCTAATGCCGTGTGGTACTTGAGCCTCAAAGATGCTGCACAACAAAGTTTAATTCTGAACATTGAAAAATTCTTAAATACTGCATAAAAAATGGTAAAAAGTATATTTTTCAAACGTCCACATGTTCAAATTTTCGCTTCAAAGTATCGAAGAATAGAAAATGGGTCTGATTTATATTTTCGAATACTTCGCACAGTGGGGCAAAAAAGGTGTCACAATTTCAATCCAATTTTAATGTTTTTTCTTTTCTAAATCAAAGCTAATAAAATTATCCATAGATCGGTCGAGGCCGATTATAAAAAAAGCTAGAATCAATAAAGCAGTTATCTAGAAAAGTTGTCTCATAGCTTAGAAGTTGCTTAAAAATTTATTGAATTTGTTATAAACAAATAGATGAGTGAAAATGGATCCATGGGGATTGGCACTGATTCGTGAATTGATTTGCACTAAATTTGACCAATTAGTAGACAAAAACAGTTTTTTAATTGAATTCATGAAATATAATAAATAAATTGTTATTTTATAAACAAATTTTATAAACAATCATCAACTTTTTTCTATTGAATCGGCCAAAAATTATACGAAAATGTCACAACATTATCAGGTTTATTCATTCAATAACAACTGATGATTGTTTAAACAAATATAATTAACAAATGCACTGTCTGGCTATTTTTAGAGGTAAAAACTTGGTTTCTCAACGTAACCAACTGTTGACGGTTACGTTAATTTTAAATATCCCCTAGAAACACGGAATTTTTTGTTTATAAATATATGAAAAAAAGACAAATTTGTCTATAAAATTATTAATGACAATAACAATAGTGGATCGTTATCGAGGTTTCTGAAAAAAGTTTAAAAATTAGCTATTAACATTTGGCTACGATAAAAAAATAAGTTTTTACCTTTAGAAATAGCCGCAAAATGCTTTTGTTAATTAATTAAGTTTAAAAATGTTCGATTGTTATCGCAAAATAGCACAGAGCCATTACTGAATAAGAGTTTGCTAATTTCTTTAGAGTATATACTCTAAAGAAACGCAATTTTTTTCCTAAAAAACTGCGTAATATGATAAAATTTTTTTAAAACAATTGTTGTTAACAATGAAAGTTGTTGATTGTCATATGAGCTTCCTGAAAGTTTAGAAATTAGTCACGTACACTTTATTTCGTTGAAAACCCCAAGTTTTTACCTCTAAAAATAGCCAGACAATGCATAATTTTTTGACATTTTTGTATAATTTTTGGCCGATTCAATAGAAAAAACTTGATTTATTTTAACATAACTACCCGCTATGGATAGTTCATAAAATTTGTTTATAAAATTACAATTTATTTATTATATTTCATGAATTTATTTAAAAAGCGGTTTTTGTCTACAAATTGTTCAAACTTAGTGTAAATCAATTCACGAATCACTGCCAATCCCCATGAATCCATTTTCACTCACCTATTTGTTTATAAAAAATTCAATAATGAAGAATTTAAGTATTTAACAATTATACTTGTTCTTTTCTCAAAACCAAACATTTAATTATGGTGTTGGAGCCTCTTATAAAATTTCTTCTTTTTTAGAGGTTTCAGCAAAAGAAAGAGAAAAAACAGTTTTATTATATATAATTTTTAAACAAAAATTTGACAAATTATAATTCTCTCATGAAGTATCTAATGTTTGACATTTTTTTAACTTTTTTTCTTAATTTTTGACTCCACATACTTAGCACAGAGAAGGAATTTTTCCTGAAGAAGGCCGGCATTCTGTGCCGAAACGTCGGAAAGAAAGTTGATTAAAGAACGATGATTAGAAAAAGAATCGCTTTAATTTATTTTTTATATATGGGACCGATAGACCAAAGGAATTTTTTTTCCGAAATTCAATCAAATTTTAAACAATTTCTAAGCTATGAGACAACTTTTTTGGATAACTGCTTTATTGATTCTAGGTATTTTGGATTGAATCCAAGTATTTTTCAAAAACCGGTACTCTTCTAAAATAAAAAAAAAATTTTCCCATCTTTGTTATTAAATAAAAATATTGTAAGAAAACTTTTTTTTAAATCGGCCTCGAGTGATCTATGGAGAATTTTATTAACTTTGATTTAGAAAAAAAATCATTAAAATTTGATTGCAATTGTGGCCTGTGACTGATTTGTCAGGAGACACCTTTTATGCCCCACTGTGCGCCGTGAGATAAGTGAGCCTCGAAGATGCTGCACAAAAAAGTTTATTTCTGCACATTACATTATAATTATTTATTATTATTATACCATTAAGCCATTTCCCTTTCGGGGTAGGCGTGACTTGCTCGGTTGGAAAATAGTAGTGTGTAGATTGGTATATAGGTATAGGATAGATAGGTATATAGGTGTAAGGTATAAATATTTTAGATTGATCTAGAATTCTCATGTTATTTATTTAAATGACACTTTTGTTCCGCAAGACTGCTCCGACCCAGGTTGCTGATCAATCTCTCTGGCGATCACCCCAAGTGAAGAGCCTCACAAGATTGTCATGTGTGGTTCCTCACTTGGGCTCATTAGTATCCAAGTTCTTTGTTTCAAGCGTCATTCACTCTATTGTCACTCTGATTACAAACTATTTGTCGCCATACTTTTCTGTCCTGGCATACTACTCTAGCTTCCTTCACGTCCATGCATTTTTTCATGCAAGCTCTTGTGTTTCTATGGCTCTGGGCATTCAGCCATTTACTTTACCTTTATACACTTGTTTGGTCAGTCGTTCATCTTTCATTCTTTCAAGATGACCGAACCATCTTAACTGATTTCTTTCCCATATGTCAACTAGTGTATCTCCTGTACCACATTCTTGGAGGATAATCTCGTTTCGGACTTTGTCCATCAGTGTTTTCCCGCATATTGTGCGCAGATGTTTCATGCCAATCGCGTTAATTTTACTCCTGTCGTTCTTTTGACAGGTCGATGTCTCGCTACCGTATAGTACAGTCGGTATGAATATGGAATTATGTATGGCCATTTTAGCTTTTTTTGATATGTTTTTATTTCTGAGAATGGACCCTGCTCTACCGATAACCTGCTTACCCTTATTTATGCGCCTATCTAACTCTCCATCTATTTTTCCGTCGCTAGTGAATAGGCTACCCAGATATACGAACTTGTCATCTTTTTCTACTCTGTCATCATTTAGGAAAATTTTGCACATTGTTTTCTCATTTTTTCCCTCAAAAACCATTACTTTTGTTTTATTTACGTTAATTTTGAGACCCATGTTCTTCATGCTTGTATTAAGTTTATTCAACATTCTTTGGAAGTCCTCGATTGATTCTGCTATAACAACCTTGTCATCTGCGAAAGCTAACCCACGTACCCTCACTGTTTCGAGATCTACACCTTCTCCGTCGAAGTGAGCCATTCTTAGACATTTATCCATAAATATGATAAATAGCCAAGAGGACATAACGCATCCTTGTTTCACGCCTTGCATAATATCGAACCATTCACTCAGTTTCTCATTTACCCTTACACTCGCTTTACTACAATTCTTTAATATTGCATCAAAAATGGTAGTAAGTATATTCTTCGAATGTAAGAACATTCAAATTCTTTGCGTCAAATTATAATTCTTTAAAATTGTATAAAAAATGGTAGCAATTTTTTTCAATATTTAAAATCTTGCGCTAAATTTTCAGAGAATAAAAAATGGGTCTTATTTGTGTGTTCGCTAATACTATTCGGCACGACAGCCTCCAAGGTGCTGCACAGCCAGCTTTGATTCTGGATATTAAATAATTCTTCATTCTGACATAAGAAATTCGTAGAAAGTATATCCTTCAAATGTTCAAACGTTCAAATTCCTTGTTTCGAAATTTCGAAGAATATGAAATGGGTCTTATTTATGTGTTCACTTACGCCGTGCGGTACGTGAGCCTCGAAGATGCTGCAATTCCAAGTTCAATTCTGGATATTAAATAATTCTTCAATATTGCATAAAAATGGTAGAAAGTATATTCTTCAAATGCCCAAACGTTTAAATTTTTACGTTTAAGTTTTGTCGGATATAAAATGGGTCTTATTTGTGCGTTCGCTAGATCATGCTGCGCAACAAAGTTTCATTCCGGATATTAAATAACTCTTTAATATTGCATAAAAAATGGTAGCAAGTATATCCTTTAAATATTAAAATTCTTGCGTTAAAGTATCGTTGAACATAAAATGGGTCTTATTTGTGTGTTAGCAAACGCCAAGCGGTACGGGAGCCTCGAAGATGCTGCACAACAATGTTTGATTCTGGATATTAAATAATTCTTTAATATTGCATACAAAATGGTAGAAAGTATATTCCCTAAATGTTCAGATGTTCAAATTCTTGCCTTAAAGTTTCAGAGAATAGAAAATGGGTCTAATTTGTGTGTTCGCTAACGCGGCGCGGGAGCAAACTAAAGAAATCATTCGTCTTCATCGTATACAAACTGTCGAGAAAAGATAAGCACCTGTATATCTAGTCTTAGCTTTTCTCTTCTGACGGCCATTAAAGTAATTTTAACGTCTTCTCGCCGGCAAAAAAATACTAGTCGTTGTGCTAGCTAGACTGAAGAATGATCGGAGAGGCGCCGACTACCTTCGCTCTTCCTTCTATCTCTCATCTTTTCTTTCTCTCTCTCTCTCTCTCTGTCCTTTCTGATCTCTCATCCCCAGAAAATAATGTTCTCTCCCTCCTCTCGTTGTCTTCTTCTCACCTACTCACCCATATATTCCTCTCCCTTCCTCGCGAACTCGTTAGATTCACCCCAAGATTATGTTTCATGCCACTTTGACTCTGGGAACATAACCTTTCTTCTTTCCTTCCTACCTTGTGATTCGAGGCACGCCGTCCGCTGATTGATAAGATAAATAGCACCCAATAATTAGTTTTTCTCTTACTAAGGAAGATTGATAATTATAAACATGACTCGTCTTTTACCCAGAAAGAAATTTTCCCAAATGTAGAAAGATGAAGGAACAAATGAAGAACTAAGCTCCCAAAAAATTATTGTTTTTCTTAAATAAAGTAAATTGTTTCATGTTACTGATTGACAGTACTGTTTTATTGTATGGTTTTTCTGAGGGGAGAAAATACACTGTATTGGTGATTCATGACAGGGTGGCCAGTCAAACTAAAAAAAGGTCCAGGATCTTTCCCGGGTTTTCTGGTAAAAAATTACATTTTTCCCGATTGAATTTTAAGCGTTTAGAATAATAATTATTCAATACTAATTGCTTTTTTATACAATATTTGGAAAATAATTACACATTTTATAACTCCAAGGTTAAATATATAATGAAAATGACTGTGAAAGTGATTTCAGACTTCACATTCCAGAATACTCTCAAACAGGGGAAATAAGGCTATTTCTCAAGAAAAATGGGCGAATAATAGGGAAATAAATTTTGTTTAATGAAATTATTTTAGGTACCATACTTCTTACATTTCAAGTCGAAATATATTGCATTTTCAATAAAATAGTAGAAGTTACAAACAAAAAAGTTGAGTTTTATACCTGAAAATTCGAACGTTTTATAAAATATTTGTCTTTCAAACCCAAAGAGGTAATTTTTTAGCAACATAGTTGAACTATCAACCTAAGAAAATGAATCTTCAACCAAATGATCGACTTTTCAAACAAAAAAGATTAAACTTAAACCAAAAAGTTGAATTTTCAAGCCAAGAAGACGCATTTGTTCGAAAACAGTTGAATCTTCAACCAAAAAAGATAAATAATGTCTAACTAAAAGAAATTAATTTTCTACCAATAGGTGAATTTTCAATCCAAAGGGATCAAGTTTTCATCCAAAAAGACGAATGTTGAACAAAACAGTTAAATTTTCAACAAAATAATTAAATTTTCGACCAAATAGTAGAATTTTTAATCAGATGAGGTTGTTTATGGAGCAAAAATATAATAGTATATTTTTTAATTAAAAAAAAAACTTTTAACCATGAGAGATGAATTTCCGACGAAAATAGATAACTTTTTAACAAAATAGTTTAATTTTCAAGAAAATAATCAAATTTTCCACCAAATAGTATAATTTTTTCCAAAAGGAGATGAATTCTAAATTAATGTATAGAATTCCTGAAAATAAAAACAAGAATTCAACGACCAAATTTGGACAATCACCATAAAATGCTCCTATTGTAATTTCAAGAAAACTAAAAAAAAAAAATTCCTAAAAAAAAAGAATTTCCTTTTTCCTGTGACAAAAAATAAAAAAGAGGAAAGAAAAATGATAATAAAAATAAAAAAGACACAAGAAATAAAAAAAGAGAAGAA